>PVIU01004189.1:0-131116 GCA_004026605.1 Ondatra zibethicus
AATGAGATGATCATGTGGTTTTTATTTTTCAGCTTGTTTATATGATGGATTACGTTGACAGATTTTCATATGTTGAACCATCCCTGCATCTGTGGGATGAAGCCGACTTGGTCATGGTGGATGATGGTTCTGATGTGTTCTTGGATTCTATTTGCTAGTATTTTATTTAGTATTTTTGCATCAATGTTCATGAGTGAGATTGGTCTGTAATTCTGTGGTTTGGGTATCAGGGTAATTGTAGCCTCATAAAAAGAGTTTGGCAATGTTCCCTCTGTTTCTATTGTGGAATAATTTGAGGAGTATTGGTATTAGTTCCTCTTTGAAAGTCTTGTAGAATTCTGAGCTGAAACCATCTGGTCCTGGGCTTTTTTTTGGTTGGGAGACTTTTGATGACTGTTTCTATTTCTTCAGCAGTTATAGGTCTGTTTAGTTTGCTTATCTGTTCTTGATTTAATTTTGGTAAGTGATACTTTTCCAGGAAGTTGTCCATTTCCTATAAGTTTTCCAATTCTGTGGAGTACAGGTTTTCAAAATATGACCTGATGATCCTCTGTATTTCCTGTGTCTGTTGTTATGTCCCCCTTTTCAATTCTGATTTTGTTAATTTGGATATCCTCTCTCTGCCTTTTGGTTAGTTTGGATAAAGGTTTGTCTATTTTGTTGATTTTCTCAAAGAACCAACTCTTTGTCTCATTGATTCTTTGTATTGTTTTCTTTGTTTCTATTCTGTTGATTTAAGCTCTCAGTTTGATTATTTCCTGCCGCCTAGTTCTCTTAGGTGAGTTTGCTTCTTTTTGTTCTAAAGTTTTCAATTGTTCTGTTAATTCACTAGTGTGGGATTTTTTCCAGCTTCTTTTTGTGGGCATTTAGTGCTATGAACTTGCCTCTTAACACTGCTTTCATCGTTTCCCATAAATTTGGGTATGTTGTGTGGTCATTTTCATTGAATTTTAGGAAGTCTTTAATTTCCCCTTTTATTTCTTCCTTGACCCATTGATGAATCAGATGAGCACTGTTTAATTTCCATGTGTTTGTGGGTTTTCTGGATTTGGTATTGCTGTTGACTTCTAGTTTTAAAGCATGGTGATCTGATAAGGTACATTGGGTTATTCCAATTTTTTTGTATTTGTTGAGGTTTGTTTTGTTACCGAGTATGTGGTCAATTTTTGAGAAGGTTCCATGAGGTGCTGAGAAGAAGGTATATTCTTTTCTGTTTGGATGGAAGATTCTATAGATGTCTATTAAGTCCATTTGAGACATAACATCTTTTAGTTCTCTTATTTCTCTGTTCATTTTTTGTCTGATTGACCTGTCCAGTGGTTAGAGGGGAGTGTTGAAATCTCCCACTATCAGTGTGTGGGGTTTAATATATGATTTAAGCTTTCAAAGTGTTTCTTTGACATATGAAGGTGCCCTTGTATTTGGAGCATAGATGTTCAATATTGAAATTTCCTCTTGATGGATTTTCCCTATGACTAATATGAAATGTCCTTCTTTGTCTCTTTTGACTGATTTTAGCTTGAATTCTATTTTATTAGATATTAGGATAGCCACACCTGCTTGTTTCTTAGGTCCATTTGATTGGTATATTTTTTTCCCAACCTTTTACTTTGAGATGATGTCTATCTTTGAGGTTGAGATGCGTTTCTTGCATGCAGAAGAGGGATGGGTTCTGTTTTCATATCCAATCTGTTAGCCTGTGCCTTTTTATGGGTGAGTTGAGTCCATTTACATTAAGGTATATTAATGACCAGTGGTTGCTATCTCCTGTTAATTGGGTTTTCCTTATTGGTGGTGTTATATTGTGCGTTTTTTTCTTCTTCGGAATTTGCTGTAATTAGATCATCAATTGTGTGTGCTTTTGTTGGTGTACCCATCTTCCTTGGGTTGGAGTTTTCCTTCTAGTATTTTGTGTAGGGCTGGGTTTGTGGCTAGGTATTGGTGAAATCTAGATTTGTCATGGAATATCTTGTTTTGTCCTTCTATGGTGATTGAAAGTTTTGCGAGATATTGTAGCCTGGGCTGGCATCCCTTGTCTCTCAATGTCTGCATAATAATGTTTGACCATGACCTTCTGGCTTTCATTGTCTCCACTGAGAAGTCAGGTGTAATTCTGATAGATCTACCTTTATATGTTACTTGTCCTTTTTCCTTTGCAGCTCTTAATATTCTTTCTTTACTCTGTATGTTTAGTGTTTTGATTATTATGTAGCGAGAGGACTTTTTTTTTGGATCCAGTCTATTTGGTGTTCTGTAAGCTTCTTGTATCTTCATAGGCATATCTTTCTTTAGGTAGGGAAAGTTTTCTTCTATGATTTTGTTAAATAAATATTCTGTGCCTTTGAGTTGACTTTCTTCTCCATCTTCTATACTTATTATTCTAAGATTTGGCCTTTTTATGTTGTCCCATATTTCCTGGATATTTTGGGTTAAGCTTTTGTTAGATTTAATGTTTTCTTTAACTGATGAGTCTATTTCCTCTATTTTATCTTCCGCACTTGAGATTCTCTCTTCCATTTCTTGTATTCTGTTGTTTGTACTTGCATTTGTGGTTCATGTTCTTTTCCTCATGATTTCTGTTTCTATAATTCCTTCGGTTTGTGTTTTCTTTATTTTTTCTATCTCAGTTTTCAAGACCTGAATAGTTTCTGTTATATGTTTGAGTTCTTTTACTTGGTTTTCTTTAAGTGATTTGGTGATATCTTCCAATTTTTTGTTTGTTTTTTCTTCCATTTCTTTAAGGTAATTTCTCAATTCATCTTTAATAATTTCAGATATTTTCTTGTGGTTATTTTTTATATCATTTTCTTCTGGGTCATCCATATTTGGTTGTTCAGGTCTTACTTTTGTAGGGTCTTTGGGTTTCACTGGTATTGTGTTGTTCTTTGTGGTGTTGCTTGTGATCTTACCTTTTCTACTCACTTTTTCCTCTAATAGGTGTGGTTGGTGTTGTCTGAGATTCTGTTGAATAATCTCCTAGGTGCCAGTAGATCAAAAGCTAAGATATTTTTCCTAGTGGTACGGTCAGTGTTGCAGTTCTAGTTACTTCGTTGGTTATTCCTGTTCCTGGAGGTAGCTCAGTGCTCCTGTGTTTTGGTCTGCTCTCTTGGAGTTTGCTGTCTCAAGCCTACTTTGGTCTAGGCTGCTGGCTTTGATCTGTTTCTGTAAATCTTGGTCTGGATCTCCTCTTGTAGATGTCCCTGGCTTGGAGTTAGACCTGTTCTGGTGGAGATTGCTGGCTCTGGCTCTGGTTGCTGGGTCAATCCTGATCCGCTCGTGTCCCGGGACCGGGTTGGCTCCTGTCTTCTGCTCCTGATGGAGCCTGTTCTCTTCTTTTCCTAGGTAACTGGTTCAGTCCCACTCTGGTTCCGGTGGAGGTCGCGGGCTCTGAGTCAGGTCGTTGGCTCAATCGGTGTCCCAGGACTGGGTTGGCTCCCAGGGCTGGATTTGCTCCTGGCTTCTGCTCCAGGTGGAGCTTCTTTCCTAGTTAGGGTTTCTATTGCTACGCCGGAACACCATGACCAAAAAGCAAGTTGGGGAGGAAAGGGTTTATTTGACTTACACTTCAGCATTGCTGTTTATCACTGAAGGAAGTCAGGACAGGAACTCAAATAGGGCAGGATCCTGGAGGCAGGAGCTGATGCCGAGGCCATGGAGGGGAGCTGCTTACTGGCTTGCTTTCCATGGATTGCTCAACCCACCTTCTATAGAACCTAGGACAAACAGTCCAGGGATGGCAGCACCCACCATGGGCAGCAGCACCCACCACAGGCTGGGTCTTCCCTCATTGATCACTAAATGATGATCCAGCCTTACAGCTGGATCTCCTCGAGGCATTTCCTCAACTGAGGCTCCTTCCTCTGATGACTATAGTTTGTGTCAAGTTGACACACAGAACCTGCCAGCACACTGTATGAAAAAGATTTTTTAAAAAGAGTTG
This sequence comes from Ondatra zibethicus, assembly GCA_004026605.1. NCBI lineage: Eukaryota > Metazoa > Chordata > Mammalia > Rodentia > Cricetidae > Ondatra > Ondatra zibethicus. Next base: position 3,941 of record PVIU01004189.1, read on the forward strand.
GAAGGAAGGTATCTTTTTCATAGCTGGATAAGCTACTCCTACAAGCCACAGATTCTTAAATGAAAAGCCCAGTTTCAGGTAGGGGATAACTCCTAAGAGTTGCTGATTATAGAGGCCCAACAATACAATCTTGCCACTTCTCTTGGATGCCTACCAGAACCAGATGATATTGCTGAAGACATTAATTTGATTGAAAAACATTTTTTTTTTTTTAAAGTTGGAATTGAGTCGGAAGCATCTCCTCTGCTGGCTAGCTTTCTGAGTGCTCGAGGTGTTAAGCAGACCTCTGGAAGTGAATACACATCAGCAATTTGACCCAGCTGTGAACCATACAAACTACAATATCAACTTACCAGGCAAGATGTGCCCACAACAGCAGCGTGGCAAAACTGTTACTGGGACAACTAATTGTCCTCCCCACCCCACCCATTTTTTGAGTAGTCCTGGCTGTCCTGGAGCCTGCTATGTAGATCAGGTTGGTCTCTAACTCACAGAGGTCCTTCTGCATCTACCTTCTGAGTGCTGGGATTAAAGGTGTGCACCATTACACCCGGCCTTCTACTCTTGAACTTGAGGCTCATTCCACAAAAGGAATTTATGCCTCTTTAAAAATCCACTGGGAATGCTGGAGAGGTCACAGGCCCTGCCTGAAAACTTCCTGCTATTGTTTGGCGAAACTGACCTGGCATCAAATTGCCTTTTAAACATTTGTGTTTATTATATGCACAGACAAATGCTACTCTCAGCCTTAATCAGAGAAGCTTTTCTTTGCCCTGAATGGTAGTTTGTGAATGCAGAGACTCACGGCTGTTCAAGGTATTGAGAATAAAGGACCATTGAGTGCTCAGCCCTAAACAGGACATTTATACCATCTCCTCTAAGACTCAAAGGACAGCACAGAATGGGGGGGGGGTGCTGCAGAAAGATGTAAGAACTGGAAATGGGGAGAAGGTCTGAAAAATGTCTTCTGGATATCTTTACCATGAATTCACAGCAACCTTGGTTGCCTGCTCTGGGCCTTTAAGAGCCACTGATGGCTTGGGGAGACACTCCTGAGATTCCTCTCTGCTAAATAACGGGCTATTGATAGATTTGGCAAGGAGTTTTGGGGATTAATTATCATAGGTACATAATTTCTGGTGAGCCCACCAGTTTCCATACCAAACCCAGGAACATCCTGTCTCCACCCACCCCAACGCTGGGCTACATGCCCGTCACATCCAGCCTTTTCTATAGCCAATGGGGATCTGAACTCAGGTCCCCATGCTGGCATGGCAAGTACGTTCCCCATGAAGCCATCTCCCGAGCATGTTTTGTTCTTTTGAGACCGTCTCTCTATGACGCTCACTCAAACATGTGCCCAATTTGTGATCCTTCTGCCTCAGTCTCCCAAGATACAGGGAAGGGCCACCAAATCCAGCTAAAACTGTAATATAACTCTTATTTTAGAATGATTTGTTTTTATTTTGTATGCATTGGTGTTTTGCCTGCATGTGTGTCTGTCAGATCCCCTGAATCTGAAGTTACAGAGAGTTGTGAGCTGCCATGTGGGTGCTGGGAGTTGAACCTAAGTCCTCTGGAAGAGCAGCCAGTGCTCTTAACTGCTGAGCCATGTCTCCAGCCCCATATAATGCATCTCTTTAAAGAACAATATTGAGAAAATAAATAGGCAAGCAGCATACATGCATGCACACAATCACAAAGGCATACATTATAAAGGGATACTGTATAGACATATGAACACTTACATTTGATTTTTTTTCCCAAGACAGGGTTTCTCTGTGAAACAGCCATGACAGTCCTGGAACTCACTCTGTAGACCAGGCTGGCCTTGAACTCACAGAAACCTACCTACCTCTGCCTCCCAAGTGACCACCACCACCCAACTTTCGATTTTTTAAATAAACTAAGGATTTGAAAGGAAATGTTAGAAGAGAGTATATGTGAATGACCAAATTGGCAGTACAGGGTTATAATTGCAGCTACTAGTAAGACCAAGTTAGGAAGATTGCAAGTTCAAGGCCTGCTTGGACTACAGAGTGAGTTCAAGGCCAGTCTAGGCAACTTAGTAAGACTCCATCTCAAAATGAAAGTTAGAGAAAAGACTAGCTCAATGGTAGGGACTTGTCCTGGCATTGTTCTACCATGTCCCCCAATACTGAAAAATAATCTATACAAATGACTAAGGAGAACACAGAAACATGTTTATCATCATTAGGACTAAGAGAAATATACATTAAAACCACATAGCAGTACCATTACATATCCACTAAAATGACTAAAGTTAAAAAGCCATAGACCTAGCCAAAGCTGGTGGGTGGCGCACACTCAACCCTCACGAGCTGAGGAAGGGGAAGAAGATGGGTGGCGCGCACACTCAACCCTCACGAGCTGAGGAAGGGGAAGAAGATGGGTGGCACACACTCTACCCTCACGAGCTGAGGAAGGGGAAGAAGAGCTCAAGGCAAGCTGGGTTCTACAGTGAGCTCAAGGTGAGTCTTGGCTACGCGGTGAGACCCTGCCTCAAACAAACAAGCAAAGAAACAAAAGAAAAAGCTCCACAGTCTCAAATGAAGGTGAGAATGATAACTCTCAAACATTACCGATGGAACTGTAAAGGGAATTCGGCTATGTCTTTTTTTTTTTTTTCCGTTCATCTAGAGAATCGGCTATGTCTTATAAAGTTAGGCATGAACTTCCATTATGACCCAGAACTATTTCTAGGTCTTTTTTTTTTTTTTTTTTTTTTTGGTTTTTTGAGACAGGGTTTCTCTGTAGCTTTGGAGCCTGTCCTGGAACTAGCTCTTGCAGACCAGGCTGGTCTCAAACTCGCAGAGATCCACCTGCCTCTGCCTCCCGAGTGCTGGGATTAAAGGCGTGCGCCACACCGCCTGGCTCTAGGTCTTTATTAAGGATAGCATACGTCTGCATAGACATCTGCTCATGGACTCCTTCCGCCACTCTGGTCCTGCTGTCAAAAGCTGGGGATCATCCCAATGTCTATCAACTGGTGGATGAATAAATAAGTTCATTTGTACAATGGAACATGACTCAGCAATAAAAAGAAATAATTTACTAATAACACACCAGCGTGAATTTTAAAAGCATCTTGAGTAAAAGAATGTGCAAAAGTATACCATAATAATGAAAAGTAAGAAGCCAGGCAGTGGTGGCACACGCCTTTAATCCCAGCACTCGGGAGGCAGAGGCAGGTGGATCTCTGCGAGTTTGAGACCAGCCTGGTCTACAAGAGCTAGTTCCAGGACAGGCTCCAAAGCTTCAGAGAAACCCTGTCTCGAAAAACTAAAACAAGCAAACAAACAAACAAAAACAATTAATGAAAAGTAAGTAAGTGATTCTTATGAGGTGCAGGGTGGGAGAGCTGATTCTAAGGAACAAACATAGAAATATACTCTGTCTTGACATGGGACTGCATGGGACATAAGCTTGTCAAAATTCATTGAAAAAGCCAGACATGGTATTGCATGTCCGTTAACTCAGAACTTGGGTGTAAAAGTCAAGAAGATCATGAGTTCAAATGCCATTCTCAATAATATAGCAAGTTCAGGGCTACCCTGAACTATGGGAGACCCTGTCTCAAAAAACAAAAGTAAAAATAAATCTCGTGTGCCACCACTGCCCGGCAAATCTTACAGTTTTTAAAATTCTTATAAGTTTTTAGATGCATCTTTGTGATGGGAATTGTGTAAAAGAAATTCCTGAGATACAGCCTCGATTGTTAAAATGCCTATTTTATCAGGGAGTAATCACCCAGAGAGGCAAATAGAGAAGTATCTCATCGAGTGGAAGCAGCCCAAAACGTGACTTTTGTCACCTGAGTAAGGTATTGCTCATAATTTAAATGCACCTATGGCAACAGCTTCTTAAGCAAAACTAGGGCATATGTCACAGGAAGAGCCCATGGAAAGAATAGAGGCTGTGGGAATCTCACACAGGGCAGGTAGAAGCCATTAGAGACTCTTATTCCCAACCTTGGGAAGAATTCCTGAAAGGGTGGAATGGAAAGAAAAAGAAGGAAGTTCACAGGCGGGATCTGGAAGTTCAGAGATCCTGGTCAGAGACTCTCTAGCCCAGGAAGGTATATTAGAGAGAGGTGTAAAATGGATAGTCACTTGTAGGCAACTATATTAAAGGATATTTGCAATATGAACAAGAAGACATAACTGGGAATACTTGTTAAAGACTTGTTTGTAGACAGGTGATGGTGGTGCATGCCTTTAATGCCAGCACTCGGGAGGCAAAGGTAGGTGGATCTCTGTGAGTGTGAGGCCAGCCTGGTCTACAGAGTGAGTGCCAGGACAGGCTCTCCAAGAATAGAGAAACCCTATCTTGAAAAACCAACCAACCAAACAAACAAACAAAACCTGTAGAAGCTAAGAAAGCCTGCAACTCAAATGGAAAGGGATTTAATGAAATGAGGCACATCTGTTCTGCAGCATCCCATCTGCATGACTTACCCAAGAGTTATACTGTATCTATAAACTGGAGCTAGCCCTTGACTCAGGGCTTTTTCTTGACCGGCCCTCCTGCCTGGGTGTAATGTAGACCACTAGTAATGGAGCATGAACAGCCTTCTGAAACAGCCTCAATAAATGGCACATGGGAGCTGATGGGCAAGTACCCCACACTCTTTCACAGAAGGGGTCCAAAACCACGTAGTACAGAGGCTCCACAAGTTCCCCCATGGATGAGCTCTGGTTACCCCTGGATTAGTTACTTTTCCATTGCTGCGACAAAAAGACCATGACCAAAGCAGTGTATAGGATGTGGACCTTACAGTTCCCGGTGGATAAGAAAGAGTTCATCACCATCATGGCAGGAAAGCATGGCAGCCTGCAGCATGACCGCTGGAACAGCAAGCTGAGAGCTCATATCTTGAGCTGAAAGCACAAAACCCCAGTGACATTCCTCCTAAGAAGGTCACACTTCCTTAAGCCTCTCCAAATTGCATCACCAACTGGGGACCACTTATTGAAAATCCTGGGACGATGGGAGCATTGCTCATTCCAACCACATCTACAGTGACAGCTTGCTTGATAAAAAAAATCCTTGATGACTTCCCTCCCTTCTTCTCCTCTCTTCCTCAGCCTTTCACTCGTATTTCCTGGGACTGTAACTGGGTTAGCGGGAATGAAGATATTCTAAAGAGATTCTGACCCTTAGCAACTCCAGTAGCATGAGGGGCAGGGGGAGTTTTTCTAAAATAGTAAACTCTGAAACTCTTTTTATTAAAAAAAAAATTAGGGGGCGGTTAGCCAGATATAATGTTCCATACCTTGATTCCCAACACTCAGGAGCCAGAAACAGGTGGAAATCTATAAACAGAGGTCTCTGCTAGGTAGGGTTACACAGTGAAATGTTGCCTCAAAAAATAAAATTGTTGAATTGTATTTATTTATTTTGGGTTTTTGAGATGGGGCTCATGTAGACCAGGCTATCCTTGAACTTGCTGTGTAGCTGTAGCTGACCTTGAATTCCTCATCCTCTTATACCAACTATAATACTGTGATTATAGGGCCGGGCAATGGTGGTACATGCCTTTAATCCCAGCACTCGGGAGGCAGAGGCAGGCAGATCTCTGTGAGTTCGAGACCAGCCTGGTCCACAGAGCTAGTTCCAGGACAGGCTCCAAAGCCACAGAGAAACCCTGTCTCGAAAAACAAAACAAACAAACAAACAAAAATACTGTGATTATAGACGTTTGTTACTATTCCCAGCTCAAATTTTAGAATTTTTAGAAACAAAAACACAATCACGAATAGCTTGTTTGTTTTCACTTTGTAGGTGCTGGGGAATAAACCTAGGACCTTGTGTATGGTAGGTAAGCACTCTATCACTGAGCCTCATTTCCAGCTTTGCTTTGGAGAGAAAGCTTAAATCACAAGCCCATTGCATGTGAGAGCCTGTCTTTGAACCCAGCACTGGCTGGCTCCTCCCATGCAAAAAGACAAGTTTAACATGCTTTATGACACAGTAGGAAAGTGGTGTAGGAACTGACTCTGGAGCTGGTCATAGTGGGGAATGCTTTTAATCCCAGCATCCCAGCACATGGGAGGCAGAGGCAGGTGGATCTCTGTGAGTTCAAGACCAGCCTGGTCTACAGAGCTAGTTCCAGGACAGGCTCCAAAGCCACAAAGAAACCCTGTCTCAAAAAAAAAAAAACCCCAAAAACAAACAAACAAAAAAACCAACAACAAAAAAAGAATTTATTGGTTCCATCACCCTGGGAGTTTCCATTTGGACAATTACATTCATGGGATGACCCTGGAGTCCCCTCATGTCAGCCTTTTCTCCAAGTCCGGCACATCCTTGTGCTCTGAGATCATGGTCGCCAAGCAGCTTTCTGTAGACGGTTTATTTCCAAGGAGACTTGCTAGAAGGAAAAACGTACCCACTAGAGGAGCCAAAGATTATAATACTGCTGCTACTGTGAAGCAATGAAGGGGCCTTCTTGCTTCTGGGACCTTATCACGAGCCTGCTTAGCCTGGTGGTTTCCAACTTTGCTGCACATTGTGATTCCAATTGCTGTGTCACACCTCCTGTCTATTACATGCAGGGAGAAGGGTAACAGACTGCACCTAGTGTGTACGCTCTTGCCGACTATCTTCAGTCACACCCTGCTTGAGTGTGACCTTCTGTCATAGCAGATGCTGGCTTCTTCGTTTGTTTAATGGTGTTTTGAGACAGGGTCTGACCAGGCAGCCTCCGCTCACAGAGACTGCCCTGCTTCTGCATGCTGAGTACTGAAACTGAAGGTGTGCACCACCATTCCTGATCCATGGTGGATGTCTTATAGCAATACAGGCTTTCTTTTGCTCCCTCCCTGCTTCCCTGCCTCCCTGCCTCCTTCCCTCCGTCCCTCCCACCCGCCCGCTCTCCTGCCCTCGTGCCTTCCCTCCCTCCCTTTCTTTTTTCCTTCCTTCCTTTCGTTTTTCGTCTTTTTTTTTTCTAAATAGCTTATTGTGAACCAAGCCTGGTGGTACAGACCTGTAATCTCAGCTACTCCAGAGGCTGAGGCAGAAGGTTTGCAAATTCAACATCTTCCTAGGTTATAGGGTGAGTTCAAAGCCAGCTTGGGACTTAATGAGACTCCCATTTCAAGTTTTGTTGTTTGCTTGCTTGCATGCTTGTTTATTCCTTCCAGACAGGGTTTCTCTGTGTAGTTTTCGTTTTTTCTGGAACTCATTCTATAAACCAGGCTGGCCTTGAATCCAGAAATCTGCCTGCCTCTGCCTCCTAATGCTGGGTACCCACATCCGGCTTTTTTATTTGTTTACTTGTTTTTGTTTTTCAAGACAAAGTTTCTTCTGTAGCCCTGGCTGTCCTGAAACTCGCTCTGCAGACCAGGCTGGTCTTGAACTCCAGCTTTTTTTTTTTTAAGGCTGGAGATACAGCTTGGTAGTGGACTTGTCCAGAGCGCATGGAGGACCTGGGTCTGCTCCTCAACACTGCAAAAAACAACCCAGGGTTTTTCTGCCTCCCAAGGGCTACAAATATAGGCATATAACACACATTATGAAACCTTTGGCAAGACATAGTTTAATACTACTGAAGCCATGCATCAGTGTTTTTAAAGATCCACCACAGGCTTCAATATGCAACAAGCCTGGGCATCACCATTGTCTTTGCCTAGACAGTACTCAGACTAGTCTTGGAAAAGTTGGTTGCTCCTGCTCAGTCTAGACACAGTTGTTTGAAACTGTGGCTTTCCTCCTAACCTGGGATTGCTGTTGGGAGGACTTTTCAGAAAGGTAACCTTCATTCTATCCTGAAAGTTGAGCTTTTCAACTTGGTGTGTTGAGGTGGATAGGTAGAAATTTGTGTGTGGCTCATTACTGCTCTTTTGATAAAAGGTATCTTGTAGCTGGACATGGCAGTGTTTACTATAATCTCAACACTTGGGAGGTGGAGGTAGTTCAGGTCAGCCTATAATATAAGACACTATCTCAAAACAGAAACCAACCAACCAGCCCCTTACCCCTAAGACCCCGAAACCAAAAACCTGTCTTCTATTGGATTCCAAGATGAAAAATAGATCTATAGCACATTCCTTCTATTATATCATGAATGTCTCTCATATTATTGCTGTGTCTAATATTTATGAGCTATACTTTTGTTTTGTTTATTAAGATTTAAGGCTGGCTGTGGAGGTTCACAACTATAATCTCAGTACTTGGGAAGTTGAGGCAAGAGGTTCTTGAGTTCACATAGCAAGAGCTAGTTAAAAGAAAGAAAGGAAGAAAAATAATTAAGAAGTCAAAGTAATAATTGACACCTCCAAAGATTGAGCATGATGACTTTATTTATTTGTTATTGTTATCATCACTGTTGTTTTACAGTGCTGGAGGGCAAGCCCAGGGCCTTACACACGCCAGGCAAGCACTCTGCTGCAGAGACGTGTCCTCAGCCCCTTATCAGGATTTCATAGTATATTTTAAAACTAATTTTTACAACTAAATTTAATTTGTATATGTGTGTGATGTGCTTCTGTTTGTGCACATGTGCTCATGGGTGTGCATGCACATGTGTGCATGTATGTGTGTAGGCCACAAGATGACATCCAGTGTCTTCCTTAATCTCTCTCCATCTTGGGTTTTGAGACAGGACCTCTCACTGGCCCAATAGCTCTCCAATTGGCTGGAGAGGCTAGCCAATGAACCTCCAGAATCTGCCTGTCTCCCTCCAGCACATGCTAGCCTTACCACTGCACCCAGCTTTTATGTGAGTGCTCGGGATCCAAACCCAGGTTCTCACACTTGCATGGCAGAAATCTTATCAACTAAGCCATCTCCCCAACTCCAAACTCATTTTAAAACTGGGCATGGTAGTGCCTAGTTGTAATCTCAGCATTTAGGAGACAAAGTCAGGAGGATTAGGAGTTCAAAGCCAACCTTGACTACAAAGAGAGATCAATGTCAGCCTGGGCAAAATGAGACCCCACTTCAAAAACCAAACTAAGCCAAAATAAAAATAGAACAAAACAAAAGTAACCTTAACTAAAAATGTTTATCTTTGTTTTGCCTAAGAAGGAAATGTAGGTACTTGGCTGATTCACATGGTCAAAGAGTCAAGTCAGGGCTAAGGTTTGCTCTTGGGGTTTGGAACAGGGCTAAAAGGTAGAGAGAGGTAAGATGAGGCCAAAATCCTCTGAGACATGCAGAGGGAATTGTCCTGGGACTTCGAGGCTGCGTGGTTGAGGTAGGTGAAGGGTTAGCTGTAGTTTCAAAGAAGGCCCAGGCAGCAATGAACTCAGACTTTTTGATCTCTCCTTGTCCCCAGCACACGGCTATGAACATTCTTGGTCTTTGTTGTCTCTGTCCTAGTTACTATTACCTCCTGACATTTTGCTGTATTCCCATCCCTACCTCCATCCATTTTTCTCCTGCCAATCACAAATTCTTTCTTGGACCTCTGTGGCTTTTCTTCTAGAGCTTTTCTTTCTCTAGTCCTGGACACGCCCTTCACCATACAGTATTGCCAAATGCCTTAGAAGTCTGCAGCCTTGTTTACTCTCCAGCGTCTCTAGCTTCCAGCTTTATTTTGGTAGTGACAACTTTATGTCCCTGTCACAGACTGATAGAAGACCTGAAGATAAATAAGAAGTGGATGAGGGAAATGGGGAGAAGTAGTTACAATTGACCAAGATCTAAGCATCACTTTTCATTCTCAGAGTCAACTTCCTGAACAACCCCAGACCCCAGGGGATGGAGATAGTTGGGGACATGGTGAGTGAATGAGGGAGAGAAGTGAGGAAGGAAGCGACCTAGGCTGAGTCAGACACTGAAGTTACCTAATCATCTCCATATCATGTTCTTCACCGCACAGACCAGGAAACCAAAGTTCAAAAGCATTCTTCCCCCAAGGTCACGTAGCTAGAAACACTGCCAGAGCGCGTGTTTCAATCAACGCTGCACGCTAACCAGGTGAATTCTTCAAGAGAAGGGAGAGAATTAGAGAACCCAATATCAGAGAAAGTCTTCATGAGTGATCTCTGAGCACAACTTGGGAGGTAGAAGGATGATAGTCTGGACATAATGGAAGTATAACCTGGAAAGAGTTGGGGTGGCACGGTCCCAGGTGTTCCTACCTGGCCACCAAGCAAGGTTTTGAGCAAAAGTGCTAATGTTTCATGTGCCTGGTAAAGAAAGCTGCTAGGCTTCCAAGGAAAAGCACTTTCTGGATATCCTTTCCTTTAGCCTATTCTTCCAAAGCTTCGTTTCCCGACTGACTATTCCTTCCAACTGTGAGCCTCAGTGGAAAGGAGAGAGGTATGATGGGAGCTGGCCAGTCCCAGCTCTGTCACCCACCAGCTGTATGAGTTTTCCAAAGGCTTCTGAATCTGCTTCTTTATTTGCAGAATGGCTGTATTGGTGATGTATTACACGGGATAACTGGTGTTGATAACTATCTTTGCTGTCCTTTAATTCCCCTGGTCCCGGCCCATGCTGTACAAAGAAGCTGCAGACAACTCATGAGGAGAGCCAGTTCTTAGAAGAGAGGGAAGATATCTCCCACTTCCTGCACATTATATTCCTGCTTATGCATTCTGATGTCCTGCTTGCTTTTTTAGGCTCTAAGTGCTATCCTGCTGACTCACTTCCGACTTCTCCTCGTTCATCATGCTCAGCTCCTGAAAATGGAATAGGATGGGAAGGGCTGGAAATTATACTGTCTGGTGAGATGTTTAAGGGGACAGGCACCCTATGTGGCTAGAATGCCAGGGCTATGAGCTGAGCCAAGCCCACAGCCTATTTCTCATCTGATTTGTGATGCTTGACCTTGGATTGTAATACTAATAATAACCATCCCACTTACTGCCACTGATGAGGAGCCAACAAGCCCCGGGCTACACACTTTCTGTGGATTGCCTCTTTGATCACCACAGTTGAAGAAGAGAGGGATCCTCTCTGTTCAGACAAATGCAGTCTCTCCAAGATAGGCTAAGGCACCTGCCAAGGTCGAGTAACTAGTAAGGGAGAGGCAGGGCAAAGTTTCAAAGCCACGGTTTATATCTGTGCTGTTTAGTGAAGTAGCTGCTAGCCACAAGTGGCTAATGAACCCTCAGAAAATAACTAGTGTTTGAAAGAGGACTAGAATGAAGGAATGGAAACTTTTTTTTTTAAAGGCATGGCATCCCTATTCAGCCTATGTCATCCAAGCTAGCTTCTACCTGTTTCAGCTCTCTGAACACCTAAGTTTACAGGAATGTGTCACCTGAAACTGAGCTTTTAATTTAACTGGGTGGCACTTTATGTGAGTGAAAATACACACAGATTTCAAAGACCTTGTAGCATACGTGTGTATGTCTCTTTTTAAATATTTATCGCATATTAAAGTTATAATATTTTTGTATATCAGGTTAAGAAAATAATATCCAGATAAATCTGTGTGTTCCTTTTAGCTTTTTTTATTTGCTTTATTATTTATTTATTTATTCATTTATTTTTGAGACAAGTTCTTGTTCTGGAGCTCAGGCTGGCTTTGATCTTGTTTGTGGCAATTCTCCTGACACAGCCTACAAAATGCCAGAATTGTGGGCATTAGTTGCCATGTCCAGCTTCAATAGACATTTTAAATTATACTTATAAATTAGAAATCAAAGCTATAATGATTTCTTGGGAGTTTGTTGTTGCTTGTCAGGTTTTTTTGTTTGTTTGTTTGGTTGGTTGGTTTTTCGAGACAGGGTTTCTCTGTAGTTTTAGAGCCTGTCCTGGAACTCACTCTGTAGACCAGGCTGGCCTCGAACTCACAGAGATCTGCCTGCCTCTGCCTCCTGAGTGCTGGGATTAAAGGCATGCACCACCACCGCCCGGCAGTTTTTTGAGACAAGAGTCTCACCATGTCAGGGTGATGGGGAACTCATAATCCCTCTGTCTCAGCTTCTTACTCAGTTGCTGGTACCACTGATACCCACTTCCATCCCCCATCAGAAGCTGTCTGTACTAACTAATCTCTCTCAGGAGTCTAATGGCTCCATTTGGGTAGCACCTGGAGTGTGCTCACTTTAGGTGGAAATATTTGTTCTAAATAGATAATACAGCTCTTTAATGAGCTACTGGCATTCCAGTGAAGTCCCTTCAAAAGGCTGAAAGTCAATTTTGAGAAGACTAAGTCCCTTTCCCCTGGTCCAGTGACCTTCCAACCTCAGGACAACATAACCCGGAGGGCTAGTTAACCAGAGTCCAGTTCTTCCTTCCCATTCAAATTCTAACTCAGTAGATTTTGGACCGAACAACTGACCTTGAGGGCTAGAGAAGCTTCTCAAAAACTAGACTAAAGGAGACTGTTGTGCAGCAGAAAACTGCAAAGGTGTCCCAAGCATTGCTTGGGAGTGAGAGGAGACCAGAATTAATATTGAACTTTATTCCTTGCTAGGCACTTTTCAGCAAGTCACCTCCTTTCATCCTCACGTCAACTTAATGAAGCACATATCATTATTTCAGTGGAGGCGACTGAGAAAGGTTAGTTAAGTAGCCAGAAACATGGAGCTAGCAAATGACAATCCTCGGGTTTGTACTGACTCTCCCTGACCCGAGTAGCTCGTACAGATCTCCAGGGTCTTCGCTCTTTTTCAGGCACTGTCCTATGAACAGGGTATCCGACATTAAGTGAGACGGACAAGCTTTCTGTTCTGGCCAAACTTGATAAGCAATTAGAATAGAGTTCTTAGGGCTTGAGGGAGGCAGTGCCATGAAGATCTATAATAGAGTCATGGTCTAGATGAGGGGAGGTAAAGAGCTCTCCAAAAGAAAACGTGAAATTCCCGGAAGCCCGAAGGATGCACTGGAGGAGTGGAGCATGGTTGAGAGATCTTTAAAGCTGAAAATGAACCATGACGTCTTAGAGACATCAAAGCGTGTTAGGAAGCGAAGGAAATTTAGACTGTCTCAAGCAGAGAGGGTAGAAGTGAGAGGGAGGTCCCCTGGAGTAGACAGGAAGCAGCTTACGCCAGGCTACTTATGCTTATTGGCTTTATTCAAGGCTAGAGGCATGGTCAGACTTGTACACTGTTCTCCGCTAACCACAGGGAACAACTCCAAGAAACCTAAGTGAGAGCCTGAAACCATGAATAGCACCAAATCCTACAGATATTCTTTTTTCCCGTACATACATGCCTTTGATAATGTCTCATTTATAAATTAGCCACAATAAGATGAAATAACAATAATTATGAGCTAGAACAGTTGAACAGCCATTAGCTTTAATTCTTGGAATCAGAAGTGTTTCAGATTTGGGATTTTTGTTTTTAGGATTTTGATACCTTTATACATATAATAATATCTTGGGGCTGGAATCCAACTCTAAACTCAATATTCACTTATATTTCATATAAACCTTAAATGCACAGCCTTAAGGCAACTTCAAGGATTAAGGTAGTAATATTTCAGTGTACCCACATTTTGACTGTGATCTGTCACAGGACATCAGGGATGGGATTTTTCTTTTCATTTTTTTTTCTTTTTTGGTTTTTCGAGACAGGGTTTCTCTGTAGCTTTGGAGCCTGTCTTGGAGCTAGCTCTTGTAGACCAGGCTGGCCTCGAACTCACAGAGATCCACCTGCCTCTGCCTCCCGAGTGCTGGGATTAAAGGTGTGTGCTACCACTGCCCGGCCCGGGATTTTTCACTTGTGGTATCACGCTGGCCCTTGAAAAAAGTTTTAGATTAGGGATATTTCCAGTTCTGGGTTTTCAGATTAAAGGGTGCTCAGGTTGTATTCTGTGTTCTGTAGCACAAGTGATATGAACGCGGCCCCACTTTCAAAAACCTGCTCTCCCAATGTTTCTTGGGATAAACTGAGGTAATACCATGCCGGTGTGATAGCGGAAGCGAGGAGTGGCTCGTGCTTTGGGATGAAAGAGGAACCTCCTCGTGCTGCTGCTGCTATAGAAGCCCTGCAGTATGTGGGAAATGATCTGATGCCTGAAGGGCTAAGTCAGGATTTCATCCCACTGCTCAGAATGGTGCGCCTTTCAAAACCTGTTTATTTCTGGAACCTTCTACTTAATGTTTTTGAATTACAGTTGATTATGGATAACTGAAATCATAGAAACCAAAACCTCAGATAAAAGTAGACTATTGAAGTTTTTTTCCTTATATATTTACTTGTTTGTAAATGGTTTGTTTTTCAAGAGAAATTATTCCTTATCACGCATATTGATATTTGTGTGTTTGCTTGTTTTTTGAGATAATGTCTCACTATGTAGCCCTTGCTGTCCTGGAACTCTCTTTGTAGACCAGGCTGGCCTTGAACTCACAGAGATCCATCTGCCTCTGCCTCCCAGCTGTTGGAATTAAAGGCATGTGCCGTTATGCCTGGCTACAGGAATACAGATCAGTAACAAACTTCTGTGAAACTCAACACAAAGCAATTCCTTACATTTCAAAATCACACTGAACTCTTAAATATACCATCTTTCATGTCCCTGGAATCTTTCATGAATCATGATTTCTCTTGAAAACCCTATTCCTTCTTTCTTGGTTTAATGAGCAAACTTATGGACAGCACCAACACCTTTGTACAGATGATGGGACCTGAAAAGTTTACTGTGTCCTCAACAACCATTGGTTTAAAGGAGAGCTGCCCACAGGGAAGGAGAAGCATTAAATATGCTACTCTGTTAAGTTCGGGTGGTACTGTGGTGAATGAGAAGTGGGAATGGAGAGATGTTCAGAGTGTTTAAGACTACTTTCTTGACAGGAAGGGGAGGAGTGGATAGGCAAAGAGGAGTAAAAGACAGCCACCAGGTTTTTGGTACACAGTTTTACTAAGAATAACAGTTGTTAGCCTAGTATTTAAGAGTAAATTCAGTCTAAGTGAAATAATATCAAAGAATGATGTTCTAGTAAAATGTCAATAACTGGAACTTACTTGACCAGAAAACTTTGAGAAAATATTACTGCTTGGGAGTTTGTTTTTTTTTTCTTCTGGGTTTCAATTTGTATAAATTTTGCAGTCTGTTGAGAGGGCATATTGAAAATAAAGGCTTTTTTTGGTCAAAATCAAGGTTAATCGACGCATCTACTGAGTTTCTTCTTATTAAGTAACTTTGAACCTTGAGTTTCTGAAGCTTATGCTTTTTTGCTCCTTCTATTTTTCCATATCTTATGCCTTAGAGTTGTAGGTGGCTCCTATCAATGGACCAGTGATGATTTGGACTCCGCCTTCTTCGTCTAAGTCCCGCCCACACCAAACCACACCCCTTTCATTGGCCCCGCCTCCTGAAGATGTCTCCGATCTGACAGCAAATTCTCCATAATCCTGCCCAATAGGACATGTGAAAGGCGGGACCTATGTCAATCTTTTTTTCTTATTTGTCCAGTTATATGTCTATCTGTACTCAGTTCCATCCCACTTGCTCTTCAACCCAAGGATTGGTTTCTCTGTTCTTTGTTCCTGGCTCATGATTGGTTTTTTCATTCCGCCCCTGTCTTCTAGATCTTGCAGGCGGGATTAGCACGCAGCTTCCTGCTCTTGCCAAAAAAAAAATAAAAGAAGAAAAAGAAAAGAGGAGAGCGGCGAAAGAAAAAAAAAAAGTCACGGAGAGCTTTGGTTTTTAATTGGCTTTCAGCCTTGTCTATCAGGTCAAGATTTGCCTTTTGATTGGTCTGCCTGTCTGCCCATCCCGAATCGGGGGTGGGATTTCCCCAGGAGACCCACACCTGGTTACCACTGGTCGGACAGTGCGCCTGTCTGAAACTTCCGGCCAGGGATTGGAGGCGGTCGCGGACAGGTGGGCGTGGATTGGCTAGGGGAGCCGGTCAATGTGAGGCGGGGGCGGGGCCTCGGCTGCTGGTTGCGCGTGTCCGCCGCTGGCTCCGCTCTATCCGGCTTTGCTAGGGGAGGTGAGTCCGGCCGCGGCGGCACTGGCGGCTGAGAAGGCGGCGGCTGAAGAGAAAGCGGCCACGGCGGCTGTGGAGAAAGCGACCGTGGGCACGGAAGCCGGGTGGGGGGGAGGGGGGGAGACGGAGCAGCCTTGAGCCCTGCAGGGGCCGTCGCGCGGGGGACCCACCCGCTCTCCCCCCCAACCCTCCTCAGCACAAGCAGCCGGCGGCGGCGGCGGCGGGGGCAGGAGTCAGCCTGCTTCCGACCGTCCCCCGCCCGCTTCCCGGGGCTCCTATTCTTTGGCCCCGGGACCCTCACCTCCTCCCGGGGCGGTTCCCTGTGTCTGGGCGTCCGAGTGCTGCCCACCGCTCTTTCATTCCCTCCCTGCACCTCCTTCCCTTCACTTTTGCCGGGGTTCTCTCTCTCCTCTTCTGTCCTGGCTGTCGCCTCCTCGCCTCACTCTCTTCTTCCAACCTCCTTCCCTGGCTTATCCTGCCCAGTAAAGTTTGGTGCACCCCCCCACCCCCAGACAGGTCAACCAGACTAGGAGTAGGGGGAGATGTAGGAGGGCCTGAGAATTCGAGGGGGGGGGAAACTGGAAGCTGGTTTCCCTGACAATTTCCCCTCATCTTTTTGATTTATTAGAGTGGTTGGAATTTTTTTTAAATTGTGTTTTTGAGGAGGTGGGAGGTGTTTAGAAAAGGATGTGGGAATGGAAGGGGTAGATGAGTCAACCCTCTTACAAGATTCCAAGGGTGGTGTGTTACCAGATCCTTTTCGTGTGTGGAGTTCGGGGGTTCGGGAGGTTTGGCCTTTATTCCCACATTCAAAGTTGGAACCTCCCCCCCATTAAGAATGGAGTTTTAGTATCCACTTGTGGCAGGAATCCTGGGGGGAAGGGGCCCTTTTTCCTTTTTCTTTTCCTTTTTCCCCCCTTATTTTATGTTATTAACTTTTATTTTGTCAACCCACACCCTTCCACACACTCTTACCCAAAAGATCAAACACCCAAGATCCTCTAACTTCTGGATTGACTGATGAAGACATAAAGCCAGTTACGCTCTATGTTTTTTGAGGTGGAGTGAGTGGTTTTCTTCATTTTTTTTTTAAATGGCCAAATGACAGCTTGACCCAGTTTGCTTTCCAATCAAAGGGCATTTTTTTTTTTGAATGTCTCTTTGTGGCGCAAGAGCCAACGCAAAAATGATGGCGGCTTACAATGGCGGTACATCTGCAGCAGCAGCAGGTCACCACCACCACCATCACCACCATCTTCCACACCTTCCTCCTCCTCACCTTCACCACCACCACCACCCTCAGCACCACCTTCATCCGGGCTCGGCTGCTGCTGTCCACCCCGTGCAGCAGCACACATCCTCGGCAGCTGCGGCGGCCGCAGCAGCAGCCGCAGCCGCAGCCATGTTAAACCCTGGGCAACAACAGCCATATTTCCCATCGCCGGCACCGGGTCAGGCTCCTGGACCAGCTGCGGCAGCCCCCGCTCAGGTCCAGGCTGCTGCCGCTGCAACCGTGAAGGCGCACCATCATCAACACTCGCATCATCAACAGCAGCTGGACATTGAGCCGGATAGACCCATTGGATATGGAGCCTTTGGTGTTGTCTGGTGAGTATCAGAACCACAGCTCCACATGGTCCTCACTGGGCAGTCCACGATTCCTGGTTTACTTCCTCTTGACCAAAGGAGAGCAAGCTGCTCAGCTCAACTTGAGGAGCCACCCTCGTTGGTGATGAGGCCCGATGTATTGGCTCTGTGGGCCTGTACTTTTTTAAGTCATGACAGGTATAGTGGAGCCCTGTCTCCTGAGTGACACACGTTTGCAGACTGTTGGTTAAACGTGCCTGTGAAGAACCTCAGTGAGTGTAAGATACTCCTACAAAGTAGTGTGAGTGTGTTAGATACTCCTACAAAGACCATGGTCATATCTCATGTGCGGTAGTTTTGATTGGCTGCTCAGTTACAGAAGGTGTCAACAACTGACTCCCCCAACTTGGTTTCTTTATGGTAGTCCCCAGCAGAATATACTTAGTATCATCAACTTTCTGGCCCACTATGACTTTTCATACCTTACTTTGTGATCTCGGCCTTTTGAAGAAAGGTAGGTTTCATTGTTGAACCAGTTTAAAAAAAATCATCACTTGAGTGGCTTATTTTAAACCGTGAAGCTAAAGTTGGGAAGTATGTAGCTTAACCTTCTGATAAGAATGCATTAAATATAGCATCACACACGAGCAGCACAAATGAGGTTAGTAGACTGGAGCTATGCCGTGGCCCACATTTGTGGTAATGTGGTGTCACTGACTCTTAGGGTGCTTTTAGTCCTTGGTCAGTTGTTCTGGTAGGAACTTTTGCTAGTAGTCAGGGGTGTTTAAAAATCTGAAGATTTCCTAGATGCAACCTCTTTGCGTATTTGCTCTTCTTAGGAAGATTGATGAAGCACAGACCGAACTGAGGATTTCTTCTTTCCTCCCAAGGATTAAGAATTTCAGTGTAGAGAGATGATTTCATATTTTTAGTGCATGCAAACGTAGATTCTTAATGTCCAGCAAAGTCCCTGTCACAAAAAAAGGAACTCCTTGAAACTGGTCTATAAATAATTTCTTTTTGTCTTTGTTTTTAAGGCTGAAGTTCAGCTATCATTTGCATAAAGCTATCTTCATATTTCAGAATTTATAGTCTTGGCACCTAAGTGAGCTGATTCTTAATTCTTCTTTTAAAACGAAGAAAACAGAGTCTAGTTTTTTCTCAGCTAGCCTGCAAGAGGTTATTGCTGCTTTCTTGCTTCTCCAGGGACTGTGGGATTCCTAGTGGGAAAGAGTGTAGGCCATAATGGTTCCTTTCCAGTCACCCTGTTCAGGGACCTGCCTGTTCCTGCTTTCCTCTTTCTCTTCCACAGCACCCTCCCCAGGGACTTCACTATGAACTTCCATTCCTTGCCTAACCCTTGAGGTTTTCCAAACTCTGGGGGATGGGAGGAGAGCAGGAGAAAATTGGTTCCTCGCTTTGACTCTTGCCATTTTACAAACTTTGAGTATCTGGATTTTCTAGATGTGGTTGTGTCAGTGCTGAAAACCAGGAATACAAAAAGGGAAACGGTTTTTAGTATTTATGAGTATAGAGGGTTACCCACTACCTTTCTTTCAAAAGACGAGGGGACTTGTAGAAGTTTTAACTCAGCTTTGTGGCAAGAATAAAGATTAGGGAGTGAGTGCTCTAGCTTCTCATCTGGCAGACGTTGTGCTAGTGGGTGTTCGCAGTCGCTCATATCTGAAAATGCATGAGTGCTCGGCAGGAATTCCTCCTGGAGATTCATAGGCTAGCCCTTGCACCGTGAACTTGACATACACCTCTGACACTATCTTCTGTGGTTTTGGGTTTGCCTTCCCTTATTGAATACAGTGTAAGTTCCTTGAGGATAAGAACTATATACCAAAGTACTTTTTTTGTAACTTTTGTATACAAAGTCTCAATACAGGCCTGCCTACAGCTCAACTCTATAGAGCGCTGGGCCTCAACTTTGGTGTGATCCTGCTATCTCTGAGTGCTGGGATTGAAGAAGTGCTTAGTCTATAACAGTGAGTCTCAACCTTACTAATGCTGCCACCCTTAATACAGTTCCTCATGTTGTGGTGACCCCAACCGTAAAATTAGTTTTGTTGCTACCTCATAACTGTGATTTGCTGCTGTGTAAATGCCTGTTTTCCAGTGGTCTCAGGCGACCTCTGTGAAAACGTCCTTCAATCTGCAAAGGGTTCCCAACCCATGTATTGAGAACCCCTGGTCTAGAAGTCATTTTTTTTCTCTCTAGCACCTAGGATGGTACTATAGCATATTACCGCTTTTTTGACTTACTGACTTCTTTGTTGGTTGATTGATTGATCTACTGACTTCTTTGTTTTGGTGTAAACAATAGGCATTTATTTCTCTCAGTTCTGGAGGCCGGAAATCCAAAATCTAGGTGGCAGCGGGTTGGGGTCCTTCTGAGGCTTCTCTCCTTAGTTCGTCAGTGGCTGCCATCTTGCTGTGTCCTCGATTGTTTTGGGTTTTTTTTTTCCTTAAATCCAAATGTTTTTTTCTTTTTGATCTGTCTTATTTCACAATCAGGTTTTGCTAGTTCTTGTAGGAATGTTTTTATTAGCTGTTTTAGGTGAAATACAATTTAGTTTGAAAAAGGGGAAGAGTACCAGGTGTGTGTTTTTAGTATGCAAATACTTTTCTATTTTTATATTTACATATTTATGACTTACTGTCTGAATTGCTTACTTGGAATTTAACTGCAGTGTGACCTAAGATCTCTAAAACTAGAGATTGGATAACCAAACCAGAGTTAATTGCCAGTAGTGTACTGAAATTGGTGAGGGTTTTCACTGTTTACCCTACTAAAACAGGCTTTTTCATTTTGATTTAAAAATTTCTTTTTGCACCTGAAACAATTATTTCCTAAAATAATTAAACAGAAGATAAAAATATCCTTCTAGTAATACATCATTTAAGCCAATATTCTATATGTAATTATCTGGGTATCATAAGATTCACTTATATTCAAACAGTCAGTTATTTTTTGAATGCTTTTCTGGCATAGTTTATGACAGGGAATTATATCTGCCCCCATTTCTTTTTATGGACACGTACCTTGGGGTACTTGCTAATAGCCAAAAGGTGGATATAAGTATATTATACTAGTTTTCAGTGCAGCCAGGGAGTAAAAGTCAGAAATGATGCAGTATTTTATCATTCAGATTTATTACTGAACAATTTAGTGTACCTGACTTGATTTATGTTTCTTCTGAATTTTACTAGTAGAATAACATATCAGTCTTGGACAGTTGTGTAAAAATAGTGAGTTACCCATTAGCTTGCTGGTAAAGATGGTGCTTTGACAGTTCATTTAAGGTTTCATTAACAACTGTCTGCTGTGTTTTATCTCAGAGTAAAGGTTCCAGCTTACCTGGTAATGTGATCAGGGGTAGCCAATGATAGATGTTGCTCATTGGCTCTTAAAACATCATATATAATTCGACCTGCATTATCAAATGTCAGGACTTCTGTGTGCTCATACGGACGTTTTCATAATACAGAAACAAAACACAAACACTAATTTTTGTCATTTGGTAAAGATAATATAAATGTATCCCTTTGTCTGTAGTTCACCTTTGCTAGAGAAAAATACCATGCTTTAAAAATGTGACAACTTTGGGACAAAGTGCTTTTTAGGGTCTTATAAAGTGTATAGTTTAAAGAATTGGAGTAAAGCCGGGCGGTGGTGGCGCACGCCTTTAATCCCAGCACTCGGGAGGCAGAGGCAGGCGGATCTCTGTGAGTTCGAGGTCAGCCTGGTCTACAGAGCTGGTTCCAGGACAGGCTCCAAAAGCTACAGAGAAACCTTGTCTCGAAAAACAAACAAACAAAAGAAGAATTAGAGTAAGCTGACATGAGAGCAGTTTGAGGGCTGCTAAGCCAAGGCGGTTTTGACACTGTCAGCATAAAATATGGATTGGATTAATGCTACATGCTTTCTTGATAAAAAGTGAGTCCAAGAAAAGCCTCTACTTTATAAAATTAATGTTTTAGCTTTTGACTTGTCTGATTAATTAAAAGATCAAAGATCCTTGGATTCATCCAGTCTGTTGTCTTTGTACTTCAAATATAGTTGGGAAGCTTTGAAAGTTTTTATTTTAATACCTTTAGCAAGTTACTTTTATCTGTATTTCAAAACTTCACCATCACTATGGTGACACTTAGTGACTTATTGCTAAGCTTTGTGATCTTGATAATTTACTATTTCGGTCCCTTATCTGTGAAATGGGGATCATAGTGCTTATGTTAGAATTGGTAGTGGAGTTACATGAGGTGTTCCTTATAGACCAATATATCTAGTATACTGTAAATTCTTAGTGTATGCTATTGTAGTTATTTCTGGTTTTAAAAAGAGGACAAAGTGCTTTTGTTAATGTTCTAGAAGAGTCTTCCTAGGTTGTCAGATTTTTCTGTGTGATACCAACATGGAAATTAGAAGGCATGACTTTAAACTACCATACAGAGTCCCCCTCAGTTATACTCATGCCAAGGAGATAAAGAAGGTTGAATTCAGAGCCAAGGAGAAAATGCTCTTGTGCTCTCTCAATCAGACAACAACAAAACAGGTAGTATGGGTAGTTTAGCAAGTGTTCTAGTAATCATCTGAGCCACTGTAGAAACGACTGTGGATTTACATGCTGGGGAGTAACAAGTGAAGGATGTCATCACTGTCTAAGTTGCTTTAGCAGAAATTCACTTGTGTTTATATGAAAAGTAAATTTCTTGTGAGGTGGGGAGATGTGTGTGATTAAATGAAAAATTATTCAGTGTAAAGTTTCATGCATGACAGATTTCTAACTTGTTCATCTTGTGAAAATTAGAGGTGTCTTTTCTGTGGTCCTCTTATTCTGTAAATAAGAAATTAGATGTTGGAAAAATTGGGGAATGCTTTTGGGATATTTGGGGAAAATCCTTGATTTAGTTATTTCAGAATAGTACACTAAAAGTGTATTTTGCTACTAACTGTTTTCCAGGTTAAGAATCTGTAGCGTTGAGAAGTTTCTCTTCTATCAGCTGAGATTAACAGGCACTGTGGTTCTGGGGGGGGTCTGCTTTGTGCAGAGAGCTTTGAAGAAGCAGAGCCTGCGCCATAAAAAGGAAATGGTTGCTCTTGTAGACATAACAGAGCATCCGTCTGAAACTAGCAGTGTGGAAATCTATATTGTTAATTCAACTACAAATAAACATAGCTTTAGAAACTTCAGGTTCCTGATCATAAACAAAGAAGAGTCAGAGGATAAAAGTTACACAGTCCCATATTACTGTATCTGTTTCTTGGTGATTGAGAGCCTGTAGTCTGTAACATTCAAAATGATTTTAGAGTTCAACTCTGTGGAGATTGTCCATATTATGTTTAAAAAAAATCCTGCAGTATAACAAAGAGTTAAGTTGTTTTATTATTGGAAATTAATTTTATGATATACTACCAAATATCAACTTAGAAAAATGTATTTTTTTTTTCTGGTTTTATTTGAGACAGGGTTTCTCTGTGTGGCCCTGGCTGCCCAAGAGCTTACTTTGTAGACCAGGCTGACCTCGAACTCACAGAGATCTTTCTGTCTCTACCTCTCAAGTGCTGGGATTCAAGGTGTGCAACACCATCACTGTCTGGCAAAAAGACTTTTCATTTTCTTTGAAAAAAAGAAGTACATTTCAAAAACTACCTTTTAGACCAGCTAAAACAACAATATCTCGAAGTTAAATGACTTCTTGGGCACCAGTTTGGGGGCTGATACAGTCCTCCTTTCCATTTGCCGTGCCAGAGGAAGATATTTGTCAAATGCATTAATATGTGTGAATATAGATTTTGTTTTTTTTCTTGCAAAGCATGACATCTGAAGATCAAAGTTATTCTTTGATGTAAAATGACCTCTGCTAGCCTACTGAAATGTTTTCCTTTATAACTTGGACTTGTCCAAGTTTTTATTGACTTCCGTGGTATAATCGAGTGGTGGCTGTTTTATTGTTTCAAACTTTTTTTTTTTTTAAGTCAGGCTTATAGCTGGGTGGTGGTGGCTCAAGTCTTTATTCTCAGGAGGCAGGGGCAGGTAGATCTCTGTGTGTTCAAGGCCAGCCTGATCTATGAGTTCCAGTATAGCCAAGGCTGTACAGAGAAACCCTATCTTGAAAAACCAAAATCAGGTTTATTGATGTACTAGCATTTCAGGGATCAACTTCATATATTGTATGTTGCCTAATATGCTGATTTACTTTATTTGATGGAAATTGTCAAGGTTAAAGCAATTTCTTCCTTTTGTCTCTTAACCAGTTAGTGGAATGAAGCTGCTTGGCAGATTATGTTTGAGTTTTAGTTACGATTCCCTGTGCATCCATATTACTCCAGTGAATTATTTGTTAACTGGGCCATCTAATGCACATCAACAATGATTTCCTAACCAAAAGAGCTTATCACTGTGATCCTGTTGTTGCTGGGGGATAACGTAGAGAGTGCCCGAGGCATCAGTGACAGTGTACTCAATGAGTATGTGAGAAGTCATGATAGATTTCATTGGGAGTTCAGAGGCGCCTGGGCAAGAAATATTCGCAGAATTCTAGCACTCTGAAACTCTAGAAAGATGACTTCTAAAGAACAACTGTGCTGAGAGTGAACTTCAGCAGTTCATTGTAATGGTGTGAGCGGGAGTATTGTATGCAGGGATGTCTGACATGGGTAGTGATGTCTTCTTACACGTAGGTTAGCATCTGTATTTTGAATTAGTTTAGCTAAATCTACGGTCAGACAGTGAAAGTTTTTGGCACTTGGAACTCACTAGTCCATATTTTTGTTGTTGTTGTTAGCTTGCTATGAACTGGCACTACTAAGAGACAGTAAGTAAGGAAATTTAGTTCTGCGGCTGATTTTGGAAGCCTCTTTCAAACTGCTTCTGTCATTTCTGTTTGTGGTGTGTTGTTCTGAGCTACAGGGAATTAGCTTGTCTTCTAAAGGTCTTGATCTTATCTTGAAGGAGTTTATAGTAGCAAAGTAATTTGAAAAATGTGTTCTTACTCTCAGGTAGTTCATAAAACCTTAGTAAAAACTGAAACTAGTTAGGAAGATGAACATGATGTCTCAACCTCTTATTTGTAACCCCAGCACTCGCTGAGGCAGGAGGAATGCTGTAAGTTCAAGGCCAGTCTGGACCACACAACGAGTTCCAGGCTGCCCTGGGCTCAGAAAGATTCCTTATCTAAAAAAAATAAAGCTAAAATTCAACAAAACAAAACTCTGAAACAACAATCTTAACAATGCAGTATTTTCACTTCTGATAATACTAGTGTATTGTGTGTGTGCTAACTGTTTCCTAGTCACTGTGCTAGGGAGAGCGAGTTGTAAATGGGTAGTTATAATTTAGTGCCATGAATGCAGCAAGCTAGGGAGCCCCTGGATATTATTGAGAGCTTAGAGAAGGGATTCTTGTGGAAGGTAAACTATTCATGCAAGAAAGCCTGCTTATTGGCAAATAGGCAGTTTCTTTATGTAAATTTGTGTTGTGTTTTTATGATAGTAGGTTAATGGGCCCAGATGCAAGAAACCACTTGGTTGCAGAAAATGTTGTACATTGGGTGGTAGGAGAGCCAAAAACAGTTGGAATGTCATGCTGAAGTGGAGGTTATTGATGTGGCAGGGGTGACAGGGCAAGAATCGTCATCTTTTCATGAAGAAAGTACCACATATACATACAAGGTATCTATAGTATTAAATCACACAAGGGGAATGATTAGAGGAACTTTTTAAAAATTTTTATTTTTGTGCCCCTGCTGTGTGTGTGTGTGTGTGTGTGTGCTTGTGTGCTAGATGTTAATATTGGGTGTCTTGTATCTTCTTCCATTTTACCTTTTTTTGAGACAGGGTCTCTTACTGAACAGCAAGCCCCAAAGATCCTGTCTCTGCTTCCACAGCATTGGGATTACAGGTCCATGCTACCACCCTGATTAAAATGAGTTCTGGGAATCTAAGCTTGGGTCCTCATGCTTGCATGGCAAATACTTTACCAATTGAAGCAGCCCCTCCCTCTCCAATTTTTAAAATGAATTTCTTGTGGTGGAAGTGAGAAAGGAAAAAAGACAAGCCCTGTAAATGACAGCTCTTGAAAGTTTTTAAGTAAGAGAATGATGGATTAGATTTAATTCTTTGAATGTTTAAATTAAACAGTAGAGTTGCTAAGGACTGTCTGAGCCTTGGGGGATGTTCTGCTGTGGTGGAAGAAGTTGCTGGAGGCCAGACTAAAGTTCAGTCAGATAGGAAATGCATTCCCCACGAATGACAGCCCTGTGTGGTAAGAGGCTGTTAGAATAGGGGTGAGAGAGACTTGGTTCACACCAAAAGTCCAGGAAAATTAGCATGGAGAAAAGGCCATTGCATTTATTAAGATATCATTGATGGCTTTTGAAAGAATGGTTGTATCTGGTTTCTCCCTCGAATTGTGTGTGTGTGTGTGTGTGTGTGTGTGTGTGTGTGTGTGAGAGAGAGAGAGAGAGAGAGAGAGAGAGAGAGAGAGAGAGAGAGAGAGAGCGAGCAAGATTGAGAGATTTTTTTGTGGGTGCTGGGAGTTGAATCCAGGTCCTCTGGAAGAGCAGTCAGGGAGGTCTCGTAACCACTGAGCCCCAGCCCCAGATTTTAAATGTTCTAAGTATCAGCCACACTTTATTATTACTAACATTCTTTAGTTCCTAAGTTTGTGTTTGTAGTTTAATAAGCCAGAAAACTTGATGTTTATTGTGTACAGATACTGTTTTCTTTGTGAGAAGTTTATTCATTGATGCTAATTACATAATAGAATACTAAACTAAGCTTGCCAGAAGACAAGATAGAGTCTTATTCTGACTTTGCTATCAACAATCCTGTGACTCTATTAAAGTTATTAAAAGTTTCTGAACCTTGGTTTCCTTGTTTATAAAAATCCTGTTTCCTAAAAGTCTTATAAAATGGCATTAATATTTGAAAAGCATAGTGACATTATTTGTGGGCAAGTAAAATCTGCTAGTGACCACACAACAATTTTCTTCAGGGCAGGTAACTCTGGAAATGTTTAAAGGTAACTGTTTCAAAGGTATAAAGGATGAGAGAAGGCCCAGAATGAAGCTCAGTTGGTTGAGTCCTTGCCTAGCATGCACAGAGCCACATAAAGGCAGGCAGTGTGATAAACTTGTGTATTTCCAGCATTTGGGAGGTAGAAACAGGAGGATTATCCTCATACATATATGGTTAGAGGTACATGAGTATGTGAGACACTGACTGGAGTGTGTGTGTGTAAGATAAATGTCACCTTGTCCAACTTTGAGATCAGATTTTAAAAGAAGTTGTAAAAAATTATGAATATTTGCCTTCATGTATGTATGTATGCATGCATGCAGGCCACGTATGTGCCTGGTCTGGAGAAGTAAGAAGAAGTGGGTCAGATTCCCTGTAATTGGAATTAAACATGGTTGTGATGGGTGCTGGGAACTAAACCTGGGTCCCTCTGTAAGTGCAACAGGTGCTCTTTCTTTTTGTTTTTCCAGATAGGGTTTCTCTGTGTAGCCCTGGCTGTCCTGGAACTCACGCTGTAGACCAGGCTGGTCTTGAACTCACAGAGATCCGCCTACCTGTGCCTCCCAAGTGCTGGGATTAAAGGCATGAGCCACCACCACTACAACCTGGCTGCAATGAGTACTCTTAACCACTGAGCAGTTGAGACCAGATGTTAAATATTCAGTTGTTCTTGCCCTATTACTGACTGATTGATGAGAATTGTACATGCTCAGTAGCAGAGAAAAGCCTGCCTGTTTGGGCAATTAGAAGCTATGGTAGTGAAACAGGATTTTAGATTTTAGATTTCCTCTTTTGGGACCAGTGAGATAGCTCAGTGGGTAAAAGTATTTACTGTGTGATTCTGAAGACCTGCGTTCAATACTCAGAACTCACAAGTTGTCTTCTGGCATCCAAAGCCCTGCCATGAAGCATGCACAATGCCCCCGCCCCCAACAAAATAATAATAACAGGGAAAATAAAAGTTTCTCCCTCTCCCTACTTTTCCCCTCCCTTTCTCTTCTACTAGACATTAAACCCACCAACCTTTTAAAAAATACTTATTTTTAATTGTGTGTGTGAGAGTATGTACGTGTTGGGACCTGCTGATGACCCCTTCTGAAGCTGGGGTTATAGGCAGTTGTGAGCTGCCCAACATGCTGATAATTGAACTCAAGTCCTCTTCAAGGACACCAGTAGGTTCTCTAAACCACTGAGCCATCTCTCCAGCCCTGCACCACCAGCCTTTATTTGATTGTTTTTTAAAATTTGAGATGATTTTCTTTTTTATTAATATTTTTTTTTTTCTTGAGACAGGGTCTCACCATTGTTTCCCAGACTGGCTTAAAACTTCTTGTGTCCCATCTTAACCTCCCTACTGCCAGTACTGGTTTTTAAATTTGCTTTTTGCATAATTGGGAAATGAACCTTGGGCATTGTCCATGCTTAATGAGTTTTACCACTGAGCTACGTACATTCCGAGCCCTCCTTATACATTTTATGTCTGAGACAACGACTCACAAAGTCGCCCAGGTTGGCCTTGAGCTCACTGCCGCTTCTTCCTGCCTCAAGCTTCCAAGTAGTTAGTATTATAGGCTTGTCAACATCAGTCCCTGCTCTTGTTTTTAAAGTTTTAAATAAAACCTAATAATTGGGTTTTTTTTTTTTGGGTGTGTTATCAAGTAAGATGACTGGGGCAATAGTATGTGCTTATATTACTTTGTAAGTTAAGTTCTGAACTTGGGAAAGGGACTTTTTAATTTGCAGATGGACTTCCTAGAAAATTACTCTTGGCCCAGCTTTAAGGTTGCTGCAGGGAGAGACTGTGACTTCCCATAGTGATTTTGCAAGGGAAGGAGCTTTCATGGATGCATTCAGTGAAGTGTAGTGCTGCCCAGAAGGAAAATAATGAAAGCTATGAGTGTGGTTTTACGTTATCTAGACACAGTGCACAGTGGGAAAAGAGGGCTAAAGAAACAGGTGGAATTGTTTTTAGTAATATGTTTTATTTAACTCATTATATTGAGCATACTGTCATTTCTATTAAAAATTATTTATTATATAGTTTACAGTTTTCATACTAAGACTACAAAAATCCATTTGCTTAGAACACATCTCAGTTTGGACTAGGTACTTTTAAAATAGGTTTTAAATAGCCACATGTTCTGTCTGCCTCATTGACCAGCACAGTTCTAGTCTTTAGCTCCTCCTGGATTTATACACAGGTCTGTACCAATCCCTGTTAATGGAGATAGGATGTTAAAGATAACTATTTAAAAAGTTTAAAGGAAGAATGAGGCCTGGGAATACAATACAGTTTGTAAAGCGCTTGTCTAGCAAGGACAAAGCCTGGGTTTTATCTCTAGCACCACATAAAATTGGAGCACTCTGACCCACACCTTCCTGGCAGTCAGTTGTAAGTGGTGGAAGGGCTGACTCCCTGCCGTGAATTTGGGAAGGGCAGTCAGTAATTAGTGACTAAGGTAACACATTCATAAAGTAACAATTTATGTCAGACTTAGACAAACTAGAATCTTGTTCTTTGTAGAGGAATTGTTGTGTCTGTCCTGAGTTACTTAGGGGTATTTTTCTTTGATCTGGAGCTTTCTAAAGTAACAGAAGGTAAAATTGGTACCCAGTCCTTGTCATGTTTGCTTTCTGTCAATTAGAGCAGATATCTCAATTGATTCCTTTCTTTTCTTAGTGTTGTAGTTCATTATCTAGATGAGGTTCTCAGTTTTGTCTTCAATTCAAGTAATATAGAACTCAGTGGTGTCAGCCAGCTAAGTCCTTACTGGGGAATAAACAATGCAAGCTTTTGCTTATCTATTCCTTGACCTAAAATTCTTGCTTTGAGCTAAAGAGAAAGGTGAAATGAGGCACTTGAACAAATAGATAAAATTAGTCATTTGACCTAGATTGCAGCTTTTCCCCCTTCTGTCTGCATGGATAAAAATCATCCTCCAATTTACATAAGCAGGTGATTTTTTTTCTTACATGCTAATTTTCTTAATGTTCCATAGCAGAGAGCTACAGAATTGCAAATTGTGTAAGTAAATTGAAATAAAGCAGGTGACTTTTTCACTGTGTCATCTCACTGTACAGAAGCACCCAGAGGGTGGAGTTCTCAAGTGCTCGTTTGGGACGCTGCTGTCAAGCCTTCCTCCTTCTCATTATTTTTATTTCTACAAAACTGTACACTTAGTAATACAAATGTGAGGGAAATTTAAGCATATTAAAAGTAATCTAGAAGCTTAACAATTAATAAGCATGTGGGTTCTGTGCAGTTATAGGTGTGCTTGGATTGGTCTTTAAGAATAATGTGAAAACTTTTAACCTTGCTTATTAATTGGTTGCTGTTTGTATTTGTTTTACCAGGCCCTTTGCATTATCATAACTGGGATTGTGAATTTAGTTAAGTGTATACTACAGCCACAGTTGGAAGTAAAAATTGATGTGGTTTTTTAAAAATTGATGATGTGATTAAAGCATTTCAATGAAATAGAAATTTTAGAAAAGCACAGCAATTGGTTTTAGGGACTGTTTCCAAGAAATTGTGAGGAGAGATATCAATCAATAAAGCACCTTTCTTTATTAAAATATTTCAGTGTTAAAGTTACTAAAGAATGCCATTCAGTTCTTTTCATGTTTTAGTTGTGCACTTGCCTTTGTGCACACAAAGACTTTAATAGTGCTGGTGATAGATCGAAGGTCACACATGTGCTCTACCTGTGAGCTACAGGTCCACCCTGTAGCTCAAAACCACAGATGTTACAGTTTTGTTCATTTACTTGCATGTATGGAAACTAAATTATACTCTCTGTGGCTTTGAAGCAATGACTTGGAAATGAATCATAATTTTAAATAGTAAAAGTTCAGCTAGACTCCCTATATTCTCTTTTTCCCCGAGTTTAGGAAAAGTAGAAGAGCTTGTAGAACAAAAGTCGAGAGCAAATGGAGGGCAGCATTTAAATACAGAGGGACAGTGGCAGTGTGACTTAGTGTCTGTCCTCTGATTAGGTCCTGGCTCTGTCCCTCATTGAATGTGGGCGCATTGTTTTCTCTCTGTACCCCACGGTCTTCATGCATTAGATAGCATGTGCAGTGACAGTAGCCCATCGAGGAGTAAGTGAATATATGTAAAAGCTTAGAACTGTGCCCACTACTATGTAAACATTAGCTGTCACTTACTGTCCACTTTAGTAAAAGTAACTTGCTAACTTATGGAAAGCGTACCAATCCAGCACTTTTTATGTTTGTTGACAGGCTATGTATATGCCTCCACTCGAGATTTTTTTCTGTTGTTTTTTTTTAAAGAAAGTCATTCTGATTTTAGAATGCTGCTTTCCAGACACAAATTTTCTTTAGTGAATAAAAGAGAGATTTTGCCTGCTTAATTCTCTCTCTGCATTATCAAAGCAATAATGTTTATTGTAGGCTCTTGAAAAGTACAGAAAGGCCAAAAGAAAAATGTGTTTATAGTTTACAGCTCCAAGAGCAGCGCTGAGTTCGACCTGAGCGGAATGACTTATAGAGTCATCCTTTAGAATGCATCAGCCTGCTTCCTGAGATTTGTGCAGTCACATAGCTGGCCAATGGCGAGCCAAAGCCTTTGTTCCCTGTTCTCATTAGTAATACTAATCCAGCTAATATCCTTTAAAAATAAGGTCCCCGTATTAAAGCCAAGTCAGACCAAAGCAAACACAGCTATACCTGAAACCTACAGAAGGTATCTAAAACACACTATTGGTTTTGTGTGTATCAGTGACTTGAGGTTTGGTTTGGTGCCACGAGAACTGAAACTTGTAGGTAAAGTACTGTAGTAGGGGCTAGAGCAGTGATTCTCAGCCTGGAAGTTGTACCCCTTGGAGGTTGAATGGCTCTTTTACAGGGGTCACCTAAGACCATCAGAAACACAGATATTTACATTATAATTCATAACAGCAGCAAAATTAGTTATGAAGTAGCAACAAAAATAATTTTATGGTTGGGGGTCACCACAGCATGAGGAACTGTATTAAAGGGTCATACAGCATTAGGAAGGCTGAAACCCACTGGGCTGGAGAGATGGCTAGCAATTGAGAACACCTCATATGTAATAGTTTTGTATATCTATTGGCTGCTGTATCATGCCTACCCCTTTTTGTTTTATTTTTTTAAGATTCATTTATGTGTATGAATGCTTGGATGTGTGTTTGTATACCATGTGTGTCTCTGGTGCCTGAGGAAGCCAGAAGGTGTTGGATCCCCTGGAACTGAAGTTACAGGTGGTTGTGAGCCACCATGTGGGTGCTAGAAAACGAACCTAGGTCCTCTGGAAGAGCAGCCAGTGCTCTCAACTACTGATCCATCTCTCCATCCTCTATTTTTAAAAAAAAACAAAACTGTAAGCCCCAGAAATTTAAGAATTACTCAGTCATCTATCTAGATCATCATTTATGACTTTCAATTTATCTGCTTTGAGACTTTCTGCAGAAATGGCTGAGATTGAGTTTTAATTTACACTTAAAATGTTAAGAAATTTCTGGTCATTTGCATCAGCTCACTGTTACATAGTAAGTTTGACAAGCTTTCCTCTAGACAAGGGTCTTAGAGCTTTTGTCTCTTGGAATTCTGTGTTCTTAACCCTTAGCATGCCATCTAGTGCAAATCACATGTAGAATGGAAGCGTGCTGGTCAGAACCAAACACCTGAGCATGAATACCTCACTCTGCAAGGGTGCTCCTTCTTGTGGAAATAAGAGAGCTTTTTCAGAATATGGGCCCTGACTTTCACAGTTTGGGGACAGAGGACATGATCTAGACTGTTATGTGGTCAAAGCTAAATTTTAACTTACTATAGTTTTGAAAATTTTAAAGTAAATTGCCCTAATCTAGTCACGTGAACTGCTGCTGATGTGATTTTTGTCACCCAGCTCGCTGCTCTGTATTTTTCCATCCATACCAAATAATTCCTTTGTTAAACTCATTTTCAGTAAATGAACCATTGTTTCCCAAAGAGTAATGATTATTTCTATATATAGTACAAAGCCCTAAGAAATAACTTTTTCAGTCTAAAACATTAGTTAATGATTAGGAGTGACTGTAGTCGTCATTCTGTAGGTTAAACTACAACTGTGTATGAAAGGGCAGCTGCTGTGTCAGCTCTGGGCCACATGATATCCTAGCTTTACCAGAAATGAGCTGACAGCAAGACTTGAACCATGAAATCTTTTGGTTTAGTTATGAAAGGGGTTTTCTGTCGTCAGCACAATTATACTATTAGGACAGAGTTTGGTAAATACCTAGAAGAAGGTGATTGGAGTTGAAATCAAGATGACTGATAGGCCACAATTAATGGTTACTTGATGCAGTTGATACCAGTATCCGCAGATAAATCACCTCAAGTCCCTCAGCAGTCAAGATGAAAATAGGGACACTAGACTGGTTAACTGGTTATAGTGTATGTTAGTCTCTGTAGCGGATAAGCTTTAAAGAACTAGGTTTTAGGTGAAGTGTGGCTCTCTGTAATCCCCACACAGAGGAAGCTGAAGTGAGAAGACTGCTTCAAGTTCAAGGCCAGCCTGTGATAGAAAACTAAACACATGCAAAAACAAAACTCCAAGAATCTAGTTTTCATAACTTCCATTTTCTTTTTCTTTTAATGTAGATGACCATCCTGAAGACACATAAAAGCTAATCTTTGCCCTTCTCCTTTCTTTTTCAGTGCTAATGAAGTGAAAACAAAACACTTACAACCACCATAGCACATTATCTTCCCCAGGGATCCCCTGAAAGGGCCCAGACCTCATTTACTTCCTCTGAGCCGGGTGCTTATTGTTTGTTCTTTAGATGAAATTGTCTAGTGCAAGTTGGTATGGGATGGTGGTTCTCAGAAACAAGTGCTGCCACATATTTCAGGGTCCCTTCTTCCTCATGCAATGGAAGGGTTTCTATGAGTCGACACCTTTAATGGTGTTTAGACGACCCCTATGGTAATGGTTTTGTTTGTGTGTGTTTGGTTTTTGTCTTTTTAAAGAGCCCTAATCTAGAAATATTATAGGGTAAATCAACTGTATTTTCAAAAACAGCCCTTTATTTTGAAAAGGAAGTCACTTCCTTTTCTTATCCGTTTTCTATGATCTACATAAAGAATATTGCTGGATTGCTAGGGAGAATAGCACTTCAATATAGTGCTGAATCTTGTGGTAGAAAACTGAGAGAGCCAGTAAACAGAAGCTATTCAAAGTCATGTCTAACATCAAAAACACGTCAAAGCACTCTGATGCTGCTAACACAGGGAGAGTTTAATTCTGAGCTTGTTTTTCTAATTTCTTTGATTCTGTTTTATAAGTTTAGCAATAAGTGATGACTTGGTGACACTGAGCACCTTAGACAGACAAGGTGTGCTTGAGTGTGAAAGCCAGAGCAGCCCTGCTGCTACTCCTTCTGTGCTTTAGAGGCTGGTCCTTATTGGATGTATGACTTGCACATACATACTCCCAGCCTGTGCCTTGTTTCTCATTCGTTTGAGGCTTTATTTCAAAAGCACTTTGACTGAGGTATTTGACTTATTTATAGAGTTCAGTGAATTCTTAGACAGTTGTGCCAATGTCACGACATCCAGTTGTAGAACAGTTCTGTTAATATCTCACCAAAATACCTAAACTACGTTGTTTAATTTTGCTTATTTGAGGGGTTTATATAAATTGTGAAGGTTGTTTATTTTATTTTAAGTGGCTTAGAGGAAAGTATATAAATAGTGTGTGAAACTTAATAATTTTTTTGTTCTTTTTCTAATTAGTGAAAGTAATAAAGAATTGAAATGGGCTTGCTTTATTCTGTGTCAATATTTTAATGAATCTTTGAGGAAACAAATGATTCAAGGTTTATAAAGAATCTGTGTGGCAACAAGCCTGGCCACCTGAATTTGATCACTGGAACTCACAGTGGGAAGAGAACTGCCACCCAAAAGTCTTCTGACCACCACACATGTATATAAATACATTCATATCACACAATAATAAATTTTTAAATTATGAAAACTTAGGAAAATGAAGGGATCTAAATACCTCATAGCATGAGAACTCTATTTAAGCTCCACAAACTGGAGAAGAGGCTGAACGGGGCTAAATGTGTCTTTTGAGAGCCAAGTGTGATGGCCACACCTGTAATCCATCACTTTAGATCTGAGGCCTGAGAGCCAAGTGTGATGACCCACTCCTGTAATCCATCACTTTAGATCTGAGGCCTGAGAACCAAGTGTGATGGCCACTCCTGTAATCCCATCACTTTAGATCTGAGGCCTGAGAACCGTGTGCTTGAGGTTAGCCTGGGGTACATAGTGAGACCTTATCTCAAAAAAATGTAACTGGACAAAAGTACTCCTTTGTGGCAGGCATACCCATGAGTTTTCTTCTCTAGCTAAGTTTTGTGGTATCCACCACTGTGTACTATTTGCATATTTTTCATCATATAAAACTTTTTTTTTTTAAAAATTAGACTTGAACTTTTTCTCCTTGAGCCTCCTAGGCAGTCAGCTCATAAAGGTAAAGCTTCATGTCTCCCTTCCACTGACTGCCAGAAGCTCATTGAGTGGACCATGAACATAAACGTAATACTTTATGTGAAGTGTTTGGCCACAGAGGTTGCTGTTGATGCTTGGGGTGAAGAAAGGAAGGATTGTGTGGTCTGAATCAGTGATGGAAACAGCAGTTTTCCCATGAAGCAAGGTGTCTTGATGCATGACCAGCTGAATCTACTAGTAAGTAAGAGGCACTCTTGCTATAGCCCAGGAGAACTGGAGAGAGAGCACGCAAATCTGTTTGGTGTCTCATAGTAGATGCCTATCTGAGTGATCTCAACTTGACTGTTACTACAACGGAGAGAGTATTCCTGGATTTTCAGATAACTCCTTTGCTTCTTCATCTGTGACTGTGCTTGCTAGTCTTATGTCAGTTTGCCCAAGCTAGAGTCGTCTGAGAGGAGGGAGCTTCAGTTGAGGAAAATGCCTCCATAAGAACCAGCTGTCGGCATTTTCTTAATTAGTGATTAATGGGGGAGGACACTGCCTATTACGGGTGGTGCCATCCTTGGACTGGTGGTCCTCGGCTCTATAAGAAAGCAGACTGAGCCTGCCAGTAAGCAGCACTCCTCCATGGCCTCTTCATCAGCTCCTGCCTCCAGGTTCCTGCCCTGCTTGAGTTCCTGCCCTCACTGCTTTTGATGATTAATTGATAAATGAAATAAATCCTTTCCTTTCCAAGTTGCTTTTGGTGTTTCGTTATAGCAATAGTAATCCCTAACTAAGACAATGAAAGAGCTTGCAGGACTTGGCCACTTTCAGTCTCTAAACAAAATGTCTATCAATCTATTGTCTAAAATCCCTTTAAAACAATAAGAAACAGAAACCAAAGCCCCCAAGACTCAGCTTCTTGCTAGTCTGTGTCCTGTAATACAAACATAGTGTTTTGGTCAGAAGAAGCAACATGCTAGAAACAATAATGAAGAGGCTGCAGACTACCCTAGACTTTTAGCTAAGGCAGTGATGGAAGCCAAAAAAAAGTACAAGGAACAGAGTGCAGACAGATAGAGGCAGTTCTTCCTGTCATCCTCCACTTCCAACCTGAGTCTAGTCAAGCATAAGACTCCAGGACGGATGAGATGGTTCAGCAGGTAAAGGCACTTGCTGTCAAATAAGTGATTAGGCCTTAAAGAGTATATTGTGGTGGGGGAGGGGGAATCACTCGAGAGTTTTAGGCCAGCATGGGCTATAATAGTT
The DNA here is from genome assembly GCA_004026605.1 of Ondatra zibethicus. Taxonomy (NCBI): domain Eukaryota; kingdom Metazoa; phylum Chordata; class Mammalia; order Rodentia; family Cricetidae; genus Ondatra; species Ondatra zibethicus. Next base: position 40,150 of record PVIU01004189.1, read on the forward strand.
CTAGACTAGCCTGGACTACAGAGTGAGATGGTACCTTAAAAAATAAAATAAAAAACCTGAATCTGAGTTTGGGGAGAAATTTTAGTTTTTTTGAGAATTGAATAACCCTTGGATTAATTGATCTTAAAAATAGTATTTAGTTATCTATTTTGTGTGGGTGTGTGAGTAACACTGTCATTGTGGCAGTCAGAGGACAGTTTGCAGGAGTCAGCTCTCGCCCTCCTCCATGTGGGTTCCTGGGGTTCTGGTCAGAAGGTTTGGCAGCAACTCCCTTAGCCAAATAAACTATCTTCCTGACCCAACTGATTGATTGATACAGTCTCACTATGTAGCCCTTGCTGGCCTGGAACCCACAGAGATCTGTCTGCCACTGCCTCCAGAGTTAAAAGCATGTACCACCTTATTTTAGTCTTTATCACAAATATTGTATTGGGGGTGGGGTGGGTTTATGCTGTGGTGTAAATATAGAGGTCAAAGGACAACTTGCAGGACTTGGTTCTCTTCTTCCTCCATGTGGGTCCAGGGATTAAACTCAGGTCATCAGGCTTGGTGACTCACTACTTCACCAGTTGAGCCATTTTGATGGCCCCAAACCCAGAATTTTTTTTATCTGTGTGGTCTTTGTGTGTGTGTGCACACACATGTACAACATACTGAGAAGAATAATGAAGATGCTGCAGAATATTTTAAATTTTTATCCAAGACAGTGATGGAAGGCAAAGGAAAGCACAAGGAACAGGGTACAAAGTGCCTCAGTCATTCCTTGCTGACATTTGTTCCCTAAAAAGTATTTGCTGAAATGACATCCAAAGGAGAAGATAATATTACAACCTAAAAGTCCTTTTATGTTGCTTCTGTTTGTTTTTTTTTGTTTTGTTTTTGAGACAGGGTTTCTCTGTGGCTTTGGAGCCTGTCCTGGAACTGGCTCTGTAGACCAGGCTGGTCTCAAACTCACAGAGATCCGCTTGCCTCTGCCTCCCGAGTGCTGGGATTAAAGGCGTGCGCCACCACTGCCTGGCTAAATACCAGCCTGTTTGTTTTCTATAAAGTTCCTAATTCCTGTCTCAAAAGATGTTGCTTGTAAAGTCAAACTTAATGTAAGTTTTACTCCTTTGTCCTCATAGAAGTTTACTTAGTGTGGAACATCTCATTTCTCATTCCTGGGATTTTTATTTATAACGAATGAGGATTAGCAGAAAGGATTTAGGACCAAATAGGAACCCTGAGAAATAAGTGAATGAGATGGGTGCACAGTAGGAATATCACTGACCCAGACTACGATAGCTACATTCTCCCAGCTTCCAGATCTGTAGTTACTCTGCCAGTGGGGCTCAGCCTTCTCATGCTGCAACCCTTTGATACAGTTCCTCATGTTGTGACCCCATCATAAAATTATTTCAGTGCTACTTCATAACTAATTTTGCTGCTGTTATGAATTGTAATGTAAATGTCTGTGTTTTCTGATGATCTTAGATGACCCCTGTGAAAGGGCCATTTGCTTCCCAAAGAGATTGCGATCCACAGGTTGACCTGGCTCTAGACCATTCTCCTTAGTACTTTTTGAGCCACCTTTTAAGAGAAATCTGATCACATTAATCGTCTACTTGAACCTATCCAGCAGCTTCCTAGATTCTGGTAAAATAAAGAGATATTAGCAAATAAGGGCCTGCATAATCTGACACCTTACTCTCATTTCTTAGCAATTGCTCCCTCATCCTACATCTAACCACAGTGAACTGATTTCAGGTTTCAAACATACCACGATCTCTCATGTACCAGTGGTTTTGTACATGAAATTTCCTTATATCCTGGCTTTCCACATGCTAAGGCTGTCTGGTCTCTTTGCTGCGGAGCAATGCTCCTAGATCAGTCAGTCCTAGGTTTTGAGTGCTCTTTATGATATTCTAGATATAAGTGATCTTTAAATGTGTGTTGTATAAATATTTTCTCCTACACTGTAATTTAAAAAACTATTTCTTTGAGATTCTAATATAATTAAATCATTTCTTCCTTCCCATTCCTTTCTCTAAAACATTCCCATATACCCTCTCCTTGCTCTTTTCCAAATTCTTGGCCTCTTTTATCATTGTCACATTTATGTGCTTATGTGCATGTGTGTATATGTATACATATAAATATATATTCATTCTTAAATTCATAAATACAACCTCTTCAGTGTGTATAATGTGTATAATACACATATTTGTATGTATGTTTTCAGGGCTGCCCATTGGTATTGGATAACCACATTAGCATGTCTCTTGTTGAGCTCATGTTTAGGCAGACAGTGTTGGTGAAACTTTATAGGTGTAGTTCTAACATTCTTAGGAGCAGCCTCCCTGTCCTCTGATACTTAAAATCCTCTTCAACAGTGATCCCTGAGCCTTACGTGTGGGAGGTGTATTGTAGATGTACCCGTTGACTGGGCTCCACAATTCTGCATTTTGATTGGCTGTGGTTTTCTGTAATGGTTTCCCCTAATGAGGAGTGAATAATTCACTTATCTGGCTAGACCCTGGAGAAGGATGTCCACACTGTGATTAAAAATATTTTTTCTCAAGCTGGGCGGTGGTGGCACACACCTTTAATCCCAGCACTTGGGAAGCAGAGGCAGGTGGATCTCTGAGTTCGAAGCCAACCTGGTCTAAAGAGCTAGTTCTAGGACAGGCTCCAAGGCTACACAAAGAAACCCTGTCTCAAAAAAACAAACAACAAAAGAACAACTTTTTTTCTCCTTTAATGTCCTTTATAAGTCACATATTTTAATTTTGGTTAAATCTAGATAGTTTTTTTTTCTTTCAAATATCTTGCTTTTCATTTTTATCTAGAAACTCTTTGCTATCTCAGACATTCATATTTATTCTACTTTCTACTGGAAGTTTGTGGTTTAGTAGTTTGTGTTGCAGAAACATAAACCATTGTATTTTTCCTTTAATTTATATCTCATATAGAGGTGTGATTTTAATTCTCTAAAATCATATTTTCTTTTTTGTTTTGGTTTTTCAAGACAGGGTTTCTGGCTCTTGTAGACCAGGCTGACCTTGAACTCACAGAGATCCTCCTGCCTCTGCCTCCCAAGTGCTGGGATTAAAGGCGTGTGCCACCACCGCCCTGCTAAAGATCATATTTTCAAGTTATTCCCTTGTGATACAGTTTTGTTGTGATGAGACTATATGGTCCATATGCTATCATTTTCTTGGAATTTGTTGGTATATAGCTTGTAGCCTTGTGTGAGATCAGTTGTTACAAACATCCTGTTGCCTTTTCAGTGTTGAGTTTAGTGTGGTAGTTTACATATGCCCATCTACTGATTGCTGTTGACCTTTTAATATTACTTTTATGTCTAAAACTGAGTTTGGTTTATTCCTTATTAATACAGTGGCCACTTTTATTTGTAGAGGTAGTGAGGATCAAACCCAGGGCTCTCTATATGTAAACAAGTGCTTGATGTCTACATCCCTTGTCCCTTGGTTTTTTGTTGTTTTTTTTTTCTTTTTTCCTGTGTTGAGGAAGCCACTGAGTTGCCCAGGTTGACTTTGAACTCACTGTGTTGGGGGTGGGGGTTGAGTTGAGGCAAGAGCTGGCTTAAACAGATCTCAAGTACTCATTTTGATGAGATTTTAGTCAGCAGTCAACTAAGATTCACAACATTTTCATCAGATTTCAGTCATACTTCAATCAAAATTGATTTTTATCTCAGGAAGTGCACCCCAGTGAATTCTAACCATGCATCTCCCCTTTTCTGCCCTAGGCAAACACTTTGAGGTTTGCCATCTTTGTTTAGCATTTGTTTCTTAGATTTTATACAGCTAACCATGCAGGGATCAGGCTGTTGGCTGTGTTTTTACAGTTCATCCATGTCACTTGTGTTTATCAGTGTTTTCGTTTTTGCTTTCTTTTCAGTACTGAATCACATCAGTGTGTGCACATAGCACAATGTATTTATCTATATGTTATTTCCAGTTTCAGGCTGTTACATTTGTTCTCTTTTCTCTGGATAAACATCTAGGTGTAGAATTGCTGAAACTGCCAAACAGTGCTCCAAAGTAGTTTTTTTGTTGTGTACCATTGCCCCAGAGGTGAGGTTCCAGTTGACTGTGTGTGTATACTTGGAGCATATAGTCTTTGAATGGGGCCATTTTAGTGTGTGAAATGGTATCTCATTTTAGTTTTAATTTGCATCTCCATGGTGACTAATGATACTTGGCTCATTTTTGTGTGTTTATTGGCTGTTAGCATATCAATTTTTTGCCCTACGAAAAGAATTGCTTATTATCACTATACTTTAGGAATCTTATATTCTTTTTCTGGATATCAGTCCTTTGTCCATATTTTCTCTTAGTCTCTAATTTGCCTTTTCATGTTAAAGTATTTTTTGATGATCAGAAATTTTTATTTTGAAAAAACTAAGCTTACTTTTTATTTATTTGTTTGTTTGTTTTTGAGATAGTTCTGTGTGCTTTCTTGATTGTCCTGGAATTCACCTGAGGTTGACCTTGAACTCACAGAGGTCCGTGTTGAGGTTAATGGTGTGCACCACCACCGCCCTGCTAAACTTACTATTTTTTCTTGTACTGTTAGTATCTTTTGGTTTGTATAAACCTTTGCCTACTCCAAGATTATGAAAGTATTTTCCTTTTTTTATCCTAGAAATTTTATAGCTTTAATTTTCATGTTCAAAGCAGTGTCTGTCTCATTAGTTTTGCCTATGGAATGAAACAGGGTTAAAGAGTCTGTTGTTACTGTTGATTCCTTTTTGTTTTTTTTCCTCTTAACACTGACCTATTTTTGCAACTTAAAAAAAAAAAACTTTCTTATTGAATAGCTTCGATCTGCTTGGAGAACCAACTAGTTGACTATGTAGGCATCGTATAGTTTTAGATTTTTATTCCCTGTTCTTTTGTCAGTTTTGTCTGTCTGTTTGTTTGAAGCAGGGTTTCTCTGTGTGGTCCTTGCTGGCCTGGAACTCTGCCTGTCTCTGCCTTCTGAGTGCTGGGATTAAAGGTGTGCACCACCAGTGCCCATCTTGTCTGTTGTTACTCATACCACGTTTTCCCAATTATTATAGCTTTGGAATAGGATTTCTCAGTCTTAGCACTGTTGACATTTTGGCTTAATAATTTTGGAGGGTGGCTGTTCTCTGTTTTATAAGGTGTACAGCATTCCTAGTCCCTACATACCTACTAGGGACAGTCTCTCCAGTTGCAGCAGCCAACACTTGTCTCCATTTAATACCAAATTATTTTGGGGTGACAAGCAATCCTTGGTGCATCCACCAAGGTTAAAGTAACCCTGGACAATCAGTTAGTGCATTTTCTCTACTTCTTTTGTTTTCATTCAAGGGTTCTTTTAGCTTAGAAACTTTCTAATTATTAGAGAATTAGTTTGTCAGTTTCTAAAAAAAAAAAAAAAAAAAACAACCAAAGTTGTTTATCAGGAAAATGTTAACCCTATAGCTCAAATAAGAGATTTTACTTCTTGCATTGAATTTTCTCATCTATGAACATGGTATATCTGCTGACGTATTTAGTCCTTATATTTCTTGACAGTGTTTGGGAGTTTTATTTTAAGGTTTTGAATGAAAGGTTGCTAAAAGATTTTATTAGAAGGTGTGGATGTGACTCACTAAGAGTGCTTACCCACCATGTGTATGGTCCTGCTCTCAATCTCCAGCACCCCTTCCACACACACACATTTTGTTAACTTTAGGACTAGACAATTTGTAATTTTCAATGTTAGTAGAAGTAATATTTTATTTTTAATTTTACTCCCCATTATCAATGACGAGTAAGCCCTCTAGCTTGCTCCCAATCTTAAACTCAATTAAAACATCGGATTTCTTGAGGGAAATCTCTTTCAGCAGTCCTCTTTGTTCTACATGAAGGCCCCATGAGAAAGAACCTGTGGGTGTGGTACAGACTCTTCTCATTTCTGATGATTCAGACCAACAGTTTTCAACAAGGAAAGGTTGCTAAATGATTTTGTTAAGGGCTAGAAATGTCAGTCCATGTGCAAGACCCTGTCTTTGTTCAGTTCCTAGCGACACACACGTCTTTGTTCACTGTTATTAAGAATGAGAAGGTCATATGGAAAAGTTAAAAAAAAAAAAGAATGAGAAGGATTAGTGTTTTCTCTTTTAGCAAGGGCTTGTCTTTTTTCTGGAAGTTTGTTCATTTACACATTCCTTAAGCTTTCAACTTTCTCTGTACAGCCACTTAACCAGCCAGCCAACAAAAGCTATGACTTTGTTGTATACCCAGTCTTTTTCTTAGTCTCCTGTTTTATTTTTAATCCTGACTAGAAATGGTTAACCAATTTTCTTTGTTTAGTATTTTCATATGGCTTTTTAATATCCCTTATTATACTTTTCTTGTGCGTGCGTGTGTGTGTGTGTGTGTGTGTGAGAGAGAGAGAGAGAGAGAGAGAGAGAGAGAGAGATAGAGAGAGAGAGAAAGAGAGAGAGAGAGAGAGAGAAATGTGTATATGCATGCATGACATAGTGTGTAGAGATGAGAGGGCAACCGTGGGTGTCAGTCCTCAGCGTATACTTGCATCTTGCTTCAGATAGGATCTCTCTTGTTAATTGCTGCTAGCTGGCAATTAACTTCCAGGCTTTCTTCTGTCTCCACCTTGGCTTTTACATAGGCTCTGGGGATTTGAACTTAGGTCATCAGACTTGTGCAGCAAGCACTTTACCCACTGAGCAATCTCCTCATCCCTATTATTTTACTTTTGACATTTCTGTGTGTTTTATTTTATGTGTCTCTAGTAAAATCTAGTTTAACAATCTTTCAAGTGAAGCATTTAATCTATTTATGTTAATTATGAATAATTCTTCTGTATGTTTCAGAGTTTGGTTCTGTGATCAGTCTGCTAATACTCAAGTAAATATCATAGTATTTCCATATAATCTACATGCATCTTGTATGTATCTTTATTTGTAGTTGTTTTGTCAGTGCCTCACTGTATAGCCCAGACTAGCCTCAGAGTTCATGATCTGCCTGCTATAGCTGCCTCAGTATAACAGGTGTCTAGCTTCTTGTATACTTTAGAGCAAGTAAATTCATTGTAAACAATTGCTATACTATATTGTTTAGGGAATAATGACAAGAAACGTCTTCACTACACGTGTTTAGTACAGATTTTCCCTCATGAATATTTTAATTGCTGCATCCTTCTTCCTCCTATTGTATTTCTTGGGAAATGTTAAGGATGCTTCATTTTTGCACTGTATAAGCCTCTCACCTGCAGTCTTTTTGACGTTCTCTGTAGTTGGTCATTAGCTCTGACTTAAGTGTTTGTTGCTTTCTTGAGTGTTTTTTTTTACATTGCATGCTCACAGTCATTGGAATTTCTGGTAATTTTTTGAAGGGGGAAATTCGGGGGTTTGTTTGTTTGTTTGTTTGTTAGTGTCGATCTGGGTCCTAGAATGGCCTTGAACTCATTCATGGTCATCCTCGTGTCTCCAGAGAGATCAGATTACAGGTGTGTGTCGTCACACTCAGTCCCACCAATGAGTCAGTAAATACTTGCCTTGAATTTCATAGGGCAAATAACTTTTCTAACCTCATAGGGTACAAATCTGTGGCCAAGAATTCACAATGGACAAAATCCTATAGTATAACTTACTTAGTTTTAGCCTATCTACCAATATGGATCTCAGTCAGCCCCTCTGTGGTGATCATGAAGCCATTCTGAGGCTGTTGTGGAAGAAACTTGAGGGGTTTTTGTTTGTTTGTTTGTTTTGTTTTTCGAGACAGGGTTTCTCTGTGGCTTTGGAGCCTGTCCTGGAACTAGCTCTGTAGATCAGGCTGGCCTCAAACTCACAGAGATCCGCCTGCCTGTGCCTCCCAAGTGCTGGGATTAAAGGTGTGCACCACCACCACCCGGCTCAAAACTTGAGTTTTTAAAGCATCCTTTCTGCTCAGCATCTTTTCACGTATTTGGAGGTGTGTAAGAGCATGAGCTAAGCAGTAACACAGAAGGGTTGAGAAGAGCGCCTCCTGGGAAGACTAGCTGTTGATAGGAGACATTTGGGTACCATGAAGACAAGCTGGTTCATGGTGCTCTGAGGAGCATAATTCACTTTAAGGAACATTTTTCTAATAGGAGCCTTTTGCTTAATGTTTCCCAAATCAGGATGTTTCTTAAGATTTACATCTGTAGATTAAGAAGTATTGTTTTTATTTTATTATTATTATTAATATTATTATTGTCATTTTGGTTTTTTGAGACAGGGTTTCCCTGTGTACTTTTGCAGCCTGTTGTGGAACTTGCTCTGTAGAACTGGCTGGCCTTGAATTCACTGAGATCCACCTGCCTCTGCCTCCCAAGTGCTGGGAATAAAAGCATGTGCGACCACCACCCAGCCAATAATGACATTTTCTGCCAGTGGAGACTTTGCTAATGAAATATCGGATAATCTTATTTCTCATTAGGAGAAATGGCTGTATTTATACTATATGATCTGGCAGACAAATCAGTTTTAAAAGCATTCAGAAACAGACTCTGAGCATTAAACTCTTGCAGACACTGTGGTGCTACTCCGATGGCAACAGCTCTAAGGTGATTTGTGTGTAACTAGTGGTAGTTTTTATACAAGGTCCCGCTGAGCAGACTGTTCCAAGTGCCAGGAACACTGAATCCAGTGCAGGCAGTCACTAGTCAGAAATGCACTCTCCCAACCCCGCTCCTGCCTCTGAGGGGCTACTCATGAAGTATGTACGAATTATTAGGCAAGAGTGTCGCGGACAGCAGCTTCTTGGCATTGCTTAGGCGATGTCTCTTGTACACTGTGCCTCAGTTTCATCTGTTTCTAGTCTTGAATTTCTTTTGGAATTTTTGGCATAATTGGAGCCCACAAACTTCCTTCTCTTGTTTTGCTAAATAGGCGTTTGAGTGAAAAAAAAAATGCCTTAACTTAAAACCACAGTAAATTTCCTTCTTGAGCTCTCACTGCAAAACCCTGAGCTTGTGCAGCCTCCTCTGTTGAGGACTTTGGAAGCCCACGATTTCAGTGTAGACCATGTTCATGGTACCCTCACCTTCAGGTCACCTTTCTGACTCAGTTTCCTTTCCTCAGACTGTTTCTTCTCTTTTTAAACTATACACTGTGTGCTTTTTTCTTAGCTACCTTCCATCTGTTTTGAAATGGGTGGGATATAAATAAAAGCTAAAAACAGCAACAAACAAAATCTATGTTTTAGCAGTGTTTTGCATGTAGTGAAAACAGTAATTGAAGCTTGTGAAAAGAAAAGTCCAGTTTGATTTTTCTGTGTCTTAAATGAGGTTAGATGTTTTGAAGAAAGAAGAATTTCCATGTGGGGTTTCTCAAAACTGTTGTGAGTTTTCAAGTTATTTCTAACATAGGGACACAAGACCTTTACAGAAAATGATAATTGAAAGTTAGGATGGGAGTGGCAAGATGGCCTACGCCAGTGAGGGTGTTTGCCACCAAGCATAATGGCCTGAGTTTGATCCCTAGGACTCACATGGTGGAAAGAAAAACTGACACCTGTCATCCTCTGACCTCCACACTCACATCTCGGCCTGTGTGTTTGTACAATAGTTTAAATAAAAGTTTGTATGGTTTTAAAAGTTAATTGTTGAATTCTGTTTGGACTGGTAAAACAGGACGCATAGGCTTTGTAGTGTAGAGACAGCAGGCTTCTTTGTGGCTCAGAAGTCCAAGATCCTGTCCTGATTCCAGACACTTTGTGTCCTCACATGGCTGTGAGCAGGAACCCTCTGGGGGCCTCTTTTTCTGTGGAAGTGATATTTATCTGTGTAATCTAGGCTGCTCTGGTGCATACCGTCATTCTGACTCAGCCTCCTACATGCTGAGATTACAGGTGTGCATACATGTTACCATGCCTGGCTGTGGGTAGCTCTCACCGTGTTGTGGTGTATTCTCGCTATACCTGATTTGTTGAGGGTTTTTTGTTTTGGTTTTTGGTTTGTTTGGGTTTGTTTTTTTTTTTTTTTTTGATAGTTTTTGTTGTTGCTTGTTTGTTTACTTTTGTTTTTGAGTTGGAATTTTCACTATAGTCCAGACTGGTCTCAAACTCATGACACTCCTGCCTCAGCCTCCTGAGTGCTTGGATAACAGACACGAGCCACCATGGCCTGGCTTGAAGCACGCATTTTCAGATTTGTAACTGGACTCATCTCACCACATTTTGATCTCTCCCCAGCTGTACCCTTCATGAGAAGTATACTCAACCAAGAGCCTAAATGAAATGACCCAGTTGAATGTTGTATGTCGCTCCCATCAGGTCTTTTGCTTTGCTTTACACTGCTCTTTTCACACTGGGTGCAAACCTCATTCCTTGCTTTCTCCTTTCCCTTGTTTGCCAGCTCTTTGGTATAAAACTTGTTACTGAGAACTTAATTTTTTGGGAATATTTAAATAATAACTGTGCCATCTCTAAGTTAATTTAAGACATTAATCTAGAGATAACATTAGGTGTCTTGATCAGTTTGATGTAGCAGATGCTAAAAGCTTGCATTAATTTGTGGGCATTTCATATTTTTGACCATGCTGTGTTTAAATTCATTCATACTAGAGACAATAGACTAACTTTAGATTTTTCAGGTTTTTATAACATTAACATTGCATTACTGTCTTAGTCATTGTTCTGTTACTGCAAGGACACCATGACCAAGGCAACAAAAGGAAGCATTTAATTGGAGGTTTACTTGCAGTTTTAGATGCTTAGTCTGTGATTATCATGGCATGAAGCAGACACACATGGCATTGTAGTAGTAGCTGACCCAGAGTAGAGGAGGGTGGGAGGGAGGGGGAGAGGCGGGGAGGAAGATTGGGATTGGTGTGGACTTTTGAAATACCTCCTCCAACAAGGCCCCACGTCTTAATCCTTCCTAAACAGTTCACTCACTGGGACTAAACAATCAAATATATGAGCCTGTGGGGAGCATTCTTATTCCATTATCATAGGCCTCCTGTAATCGTGAAAGAAATTTAATTATTTTAAAGGAAATGCAGGTTTAAAGAAAATTCCACTCTTAGCTGTGGGGTGGTGGCGCACACCTTTAATCCCAGCACTTGAGAGGCAGAGGCAGGCAGAGATCTCTGAGTTCAAGGAGTCCAGCCTGGTCTACTGAGTGAGTTCCAGGATAACCAGGGATACACAGAGAAACCTTGTTTTGTAGGAAAAAAGAAAGTTAGTTCTACTTTTTTTCTCAAATATGTTATCATTAGAATTTATTAATCAAACTGGATGTATTATTACACACAGGTCACCCCAGCATTTGGGAAGTAGAAGTTGGAAGATCAGGATCTCAAGGCCAGTCTTGTCAATATCGTTAGTTTGAGGTCAACCTGGACTACATGAGACTGTCTCAGAAATAAAAGGGGAAAACAACCCATTGGAGTTCTTAGGAGGATGTCCTACCCTAATATATACTTGTTCACTGTTACGTATTTTGGCACTGAGGAGAATAACAAGAAGAAAAGGAAGGGGGAAGGAGGCTCTACGTGGAGCCAGTTAGCCAGCCTGAGGTCTGCAGACTTCGGCCCAGTGTTGCAGCATTTCCAGTGGCACAGGTTTGATGTCAGATGAAAAACTGCAACAAAAGTGGGTATTTAACGGAGAAGTGGGGCCAGCAAGGAGGTGCTTATCCTGGCAGTCTAGGCGCCCAGCTCCCAGAGAGCACGTGCGGTTATTTGTCGTGAAGGCAGCTAAATATGAATTTAGACCTTGCATATCCATTATAAAATAAATAAAATCAAATTATTATCCAGGCATAGTAATCCCAGCACTCAGGAGGCTTGGGGGAGGGAAGTTCATTGAAAGCTTGAAACTTACCTAGGTTTCAGGGTGAGACCTGCCTCAGAAAACATTCATTATTAGATTTTCTGAAATAACATGACAATATGACTTTTTTTCAAGCATTGAAATAAAAATAACTTTCAAATTTCCTTTGAGGGCCAGTAAGATAGCTTAGTGGAGAAAAGCACTTATACCAAGCCTGACAACCTAATTTTGATCTCTGTCCACATGGTGGAAGATGAGAACTGATTCCCCAAAGCTGTCCCCTGGCCTTCACATACTAACCCTGGTGCACATACAACACACACACATAACACACACACTAAATGTTAAAAATACTTAATTTTGCCAGGCAGTGGCGGCACACACCTTTAATCCCAGCACTCAGAGGCAGAGGCAGGTGCATCTTGAGGCAGGCAGAGTTTCAGGACAGCCAGGGCTACACAAAGAAACCCTGTCTCAAAAAAAGAAAAGTCTCTTTTGATTATCTTATAAAATAGATACCACTTTTAAAAAGAGTAGGTTTTGCTTTTCAGATTAACTTTACTTTCACAACAATTGATCTTTGTAGTTTATATTAAATTTAATTTTACAGCTAAATTGATGCAGGAATACAGCATTTCTGTCTGTCCCCCTGCTGCCGCGCACATACAGCATTCACAACTTGCAACAGCTTTGCTCTTCTTTTTTCTTTTTCTTTTTTTTTTTTTTTTTTTTTTTGGTTTTTGAGCCTGACCTGGAACTAGCTCTTGTAGACCAGGCTGGCCTCGAACTCACAGAGATCCGCCAGCCTCTGCCTCCCAAGTGCTGGGATTAAAGGCGTGCGCCACCACCGCCTGGCCAGCTTTGCTCTTCTTAAGGCCGAATAGCATCCCTGTGTATGTGTGTGCATGTGCATCCGTTACCCATTCATTGGCTGATAGACAGATGCCAGCTATTATGAGTAATGTCACAGTGAACCTGGGTGTGCAGGTATCTCTTCAGTGTCTCACTTTGGTGGATTCTTTTCATCCTCACTAGCACTTGGGAAATAGAAGCAGGAAAGTCAGAAAGGTTCAGGGCCAACCTGGACTACATGAAATCCTTCCTCAAACAAGACAAACTTTTATTTTTCAGTTCTTAACTGTTTTCAGTAATGACTGGGCCAGTTTGCATTTTTGCCAACAATACATAGGCTTTCAATTCCTTCACATTGTTGCTAGCATTTGTTATGTTTAAAGTTGTTTTGGTGGTGGGTATCTTTGTGGATGTGAAATGGTACCCTACTGTGGTTCTCATTTGTGTTTCCCTGATGGTGATGGTGAGCATCTTTCATGGGCCTGTTGACCATTTCTGTATCTCTTTTCTGAAGTGATGTCTAAGTGTATATACTTAACCATTTTAAATTTCTTTCCCAGTTTGCTTTCTGTTGCTGTGGTAAATACCAAGACCAAAGCAACTTGAGAGAAAAGAGCTTATTTTAGGTCACAGTTGGAGTAACAGTTAGTTCATCACCGAGGAAAGCAAGGGCAGGAACTCAAGGCAGCAACTTGAAGGCAGGAACTTTGACAGTTCAGGGAAGGACACTGCTCACTGGCTTGCTTCTTTTGGCTGTCTCAGCTACCCTTCTTCAGCCCAGGTCCACACTGTCCACAGTGGGCTGGACCCTCCTATACCAGTAAGCAATCAGAAGGTGCCTCACAGACACGGTCACTGATCCGGCCAATCCAGGAAGTTCTTTAGCTAAGGGTCCCTTCTAAGTGTCTATAGGTTTGTGTCAAGTTGACAGTTGAAGCCATGATAACCAGGCTATTTTGTTGTTAAGTTGTATATATTCCTTCTAGACATTAGCCTCTTGTGTATGTGTATATGTATAGTATATGAACTATATATGTGTGTATATGTGTCCATATATATTCATTCTAAATATAAACTATTTAGAATAAACCACATGGTTTGCAAATGTTTTTGCCCATTCTGTGGGTTGTCTTTTCATTGTGTGGGTAATTTTGCTGAGCAAAAGATTTTAAGCCTTATATAGTCCTGTTTTTGCTGTAAGATCCATGAAGTCATTTGGATCTGATTAATGTAACGTTTTCTCCTAGAAGCTTCGTTATTTCGGACTTCACATTTCAGTCTTTAATCCATTTGTGGTTGATTTTTGTATGCGGTATTAAAACAATCCAACTTCGTTCTTTTCTGGTTTCTGTTTTCCCTGCTGTTATGGATTTTTATTTATTTTTTACTTATTTTTAAAAATTTTTTTGGAGACAGGGTTTCGCTGTAGCTTTGGAACCTGTCCTGGAACTAGCTCTCATAGACCAGGCTGCTGTTACAGACTTTTAACTTACAAGTCAGCCCCTGAAAGTGTGTGTGTGGTATTTTGTACACAGTTTTAAGAAAGGCTCTATTTTTGTCAGAGAGATGATTGTGTGAACTATTGCTGTGCCTGACTGGGGCACATTGTGGCTACCATTGGAACAAAGGGAGCAAATGCATCTGCTCATGAAGCGGAAGAGCCTGGTGAGGCACAGGATGGGACCAGTGTCAGATGCAGCGCGTGCAGCCACTCCACCTCTTTGGTTTGTTGGTGATTTCTCACAGCCAAGGTTAGCAGATTAGTGTGACACATAATCTTGTTAAATATTTTGGAAGTTCACTGAAGCCAAATTTCCACCCATAATGTTAGCATTAGTTGCTTGAAAAGATATCTTTGATGTGAATTGTTTTAATTGTTTAATTTTTTTAAAGGAGCCTTTAAGTGAAGTTTTAACAAATATGTGATAATTGTCATATATTCTTGAGTTGCTATCAACCGTAAGTATATTTAAAGTTAGCATGTTTACCACTTCTTACTATACTTCAAATCAAAACTGCAAGTACAAACCAAAAAACTGGAGGGAAGTCTTCTATTATAGGACAAGACTGAGTGAAGACCCAAGGCAGACTTTATTCTGATGTCAGTGTTATTAACCCTTTATATGGCAGTGATGTATCTGCTGCATTAGTAAAAATAATTAGGTTTTATGTTGATTTGGAAGTTACATATTCTCTGGTTTTCATTTGATACTGACCTCTTTAAGAAAATTCTGTGTCCTGCAGCAAATCAGCTGCCAGAACATGTTAGGAATACATTTATGCCCACATCGCTGAAGCCTTGTTGCCTGCATAAAAGGAAGTTTCCCTACTGACAGCTGCTGCTTATTAAGTAAACCCTTAAGTAGCAACGTTGCAGTATGTTAAGATTGGTTTCTTCTGACAAGTTTGGCCAAAGACAATACTTTTCTGTGTAATCTTGTGTGTTTAACTGCTATTAGCTACTTAAAGGTGCATGGGTGTATACATGTGTGTTCATGCTTGTGCATGTGTATACACATTTGTATTTGTACACATGTGCATTGTGTTTGTGTTTGCCATAATACAGAAAATCTACATTAGCTGAATTATAAGAAAAATACTTTGGCAGAATGCAACTTTACAAGACTGATGCTTAAGTATGAATTTCTGCTGATACATTCATCCCACTTTTATGAATCCCTTGTTTCTGAAATTAGGACACATCTCCAGCCTTTTGCAAAGGGTCAGGTGGAGTTAAAAGTAGTCCCCTCTGTTCCCTTTTGCTCCTCTTATCCTAAGATCACTTTGGATTGTGAGCTGCAGTTGAAGAATGCAATGTCTTAATGACCTCTAAAGTTGATGGTCCAAAGAGGTTTTGAGTTGACTAGAGTGCTTTTGGCTGCGAAAGCTTTCAAATGTAAACATTGAGGGATAACATGTTTGTAGGGCTAAGTAATAGAACATAAGGAGGAGCACATCCTAGAATTTCCTCATTAACCCTAAAAGTTGTACGTAGATAGTCATTTAAGAAAGAACTTTTAGCTATTGGGGTTTTTACCATGCAGTTAGTGTGGGCTTTTGTGGTTCTTGCTAAAGAGTGTTTTAGTTGGTCATAAAACTGTCAGGACTATTGGAGTAATGGTCATGTGGTTAGAAATAAGCAGAGGAGCACATGTTAGGTTGTTTTATTAAATCTCCCCTCCATGCTGTCTTCTGCTTGCTGCTTGTGTCTTTGTTTTCAGAGTGCTGTGCGCCAATAAAGTGGCTTGATCTCTAGAATCTAATTTTGTTTCACTCTTGATATGAAGATGGTGGCTGTTGGGATGATGCCTGCTAGCACAGAACCTTGTTGAGTAAGGAAGTTGGTGTATGTATCTCCCTTTTTGCATAGCAAATGAATTTGTATATAGAGATCTTTATTACTTTTTTTTTCCTTTTATTTTTTTTTTTGAGGTAGAGTTTCTCTGTTTAGCCTTGGCTGTCCTGGAACTCATCATGTAGACCAGGCTGGCCTTGAACTCAGAGATCTGGCTGCCTCTGCCACCCAAATGCTGGGGTTAAAGATGTGCACTGTTACCACCTGGCATTTTTTATTACTTTTTAACAACAACAACAACAACAAAAATGTTTTTGGGATGGAGGATATTATTTTATGTGTTATTAATTAACAGGAAGTCACATTTGAAAAGGAAAACCTTCTGTATGAGATTCCTACATAGATTCAAGAGTCTTTTTTTTTTTTTTTTTTTTTTAGACAGGGTCTCTCTAAGTAGCCTTCCCTGTCCTTAAACTGTATAGACCAGGCTGGCTTTGAACTCGTAGAAATTTACCTACCTCTGTCTCCCAAGTGCTAGGATTAGGTTTGTGCCACCTCACCCAACCACAACTGTCTTTTTATGTTTCTTTCTTTTTAAAAATAATTTATTTAATTTTATTTTATATACATTAGTGTGAGGATATTAGATTCCCTGAAACTGGAGTCACAGTTGTTAGCTGCCATGTGGGTGCTGGGAATTGAACCCGTGGGTGCTGGGAATTGAACCTGGCTCCTCTGAAAGAACCTCTGAGCCATCTCTCCACCTGTTTCTTAAATTTTGACACTGAATCTCACTAAATTCCCTGGCTGGCCTTGAACTCAGTCCCCTTGATTTATTCAGATTTCCGAGTAGCTGTGATTACAGGCCTGAGTCACCAGGCCCTGTTTACTTTTGTTGTTATTGTTTTGTTTGTTTGTTTGTTTTGAGACAGTGTTTTACACTGTAGACTAGACTGGCCTCAAACTATTGGCAGTCTTTCTATTTTAGGCTCTTTAGTGCTGGAATTATAGATGTGAGCTCTGCTGGTAATTCTGTTGTGGATTATGGTTGGAACTGTTATATGATAGCTTTATAGCAATTCAACATTCTTTCTGCAGCATGGAAATAAAGCTCCTTGGCCGTAAACCTCCTGTATTTTTACATATATTAACTATAGATCTCTGACCATTCAGTAGAAGTGACCTTTTCTTTCAGAGGTAGGATTCTCGTATTGCTAGATAACCATGAAAACTCTTTGATCTTAAAGGAATAAACGTGAAGAAACTATACAGAAGTGGCCATAAAGAAAAAATTAAAACACACTGGGTGGTTCCCAGATTTCTCCCCCTCTAGATACTGAGTGTTCCTGTCTAACACAAAGCAGTTATGAGAGAAACAAACTTTATCATGGCACAGTCACTTAGGACTGTGACAAAAACCCCTTAGCCTAATATCTGAGAAGACAAAGGCCCACTGGAATTATAGTGAGTTGAGGGTTCAGAGTGAGGAGACAAAGGCCCACTGGAGTTATAATGAGTTGAAGGCGGGGTTCAGAGTGAGGAGACGAAGATCCACTGGAGTTATAGTGAGTTGAAGGCAGGGTTCAGAGTGAGGAGACAAAGGCCCACTGGAGTTCTGGTGAGTTAAAGACGGGGTTCAGAGTGAGGAGACAAGGCCCACTGGAGTTCTGGTGAGTTAAAGACGGGGTTCAGAGTGGGGAGACAAAGGCCCACTGGAGTTATAGTGAGTTGAAGGTGCGGTTCAGAGTGAGGAGACAAAGGCCCACTGGAGTTATAGTGAGTTGAAGGTGCGGTTCAGAGTGAGGAGACAAAGACCCACTGGAGTTATAGTGAGTTGAAGGCAGGGTTCAGAGTGAGGAGACAAAGGCCCACTGGAGTTATAGTGAGTTCGAGGCAGGGTTCAGAGTGAGGAGACAAAGGCCCACTGGAGTTCGAGGCAGGGTTCAAAGGCAGCAACCTGGTTATGAACACTTTAATCAATACGTCTGGGCATTGTTTTCTCATTGATTAGGGAACAGTAAGAAAATCTGCTTTAGCTTACACAGGGATATTAAATGAGGAACAGTATTAAAGTGTAAATAAATGTAGGTCCTCAGTAAATGTTGCACTGTTTTTATGGATAACCTTTACTGGCTTCTAAGGAAGAAAAGGGCAACACTGTCAGACTTTGTGCACATTTTGTTAGTTTGTCTGTTTTTGAGACAGGATTTCTATTTCTAAGAACTCAAGTCAGCTGAGTGAGGAGCTGACTATGTGGCCCAGCATGGCTCCTGATTATGATCCTGACTCTGCCTCCTGAGTTCTGGGAATACAGGCATGTTCCACCAGGCTCAGTGATTTAAAAAAAAAAGTTTTGAATTATAAAATACTATTTTATGAAGTGTATGAAAACTGATGAATGACTGAGTTAGCAACAGGTGAAAAATTAAAAAACAGAGAGGCAGTAATAGGGGATAAGGTTTTCATACCCAGAATTCTGTGACTTCTCACCACGGCCTTTGAGTATCTGCAGGTTTGTCCTGTGCTGTATAAGTCAGTGTCAGCACATTGAAGTTCAGCGTCTGATTCATCACAGAAAGTGTTGCTGCAGTAGTGACTTTATTTCTTATTTGAAGTGCTTAAGATTCCTTGTTAGTTTGTTTGTTTGGTTTTTCCAGACAGGGTTTGTCTTCTCTGTAGCTTTGGAGCCTGTCTACTCTATCTGTAGACCATGCTGGCCTCAAAAAGATCCTCCTGCCTCTGCCTCTCTTGTGCTGGTATTAAAGGTGTGCACCATCCTTCTTACACTTATGTCTCATTTTAAAATGAGAATTAAATTGACAATGGGTGCATAGCTAGCAGAATAATTTTTATGAGGATTTTGGTGAATCTTTTACTATAGTAGACAAATACACACAGAGGCAGAAAATCTAAGCCCCTTACATTTGTGTGAACATTCCTACCTCATTTCTAACATGCCTAGAGTTCATATCTTCATAAGTTAGGATGTCATTTGGTAAATTCAAACCTTTTATAGGTTGCCTATATACAGGTACCGAGTGAGAATTAACTGAGTCAGAGGTGAGTTGGAGTGGAGGCAGCAACTGGTGGGATTGGAATCAGAAAGGTCTATTTGAGTCTTTGATTTTTGTATATTTTATGCTCTGGCCTGAATTTCAGGGACATCAGAAATCGTCATTATGCTTGGGAAAGATTAGGTAAGGTCAGGTAGGCATATTTGGGGAAATAACTGCTGTCTAGTATGGCAATGGAATGAAGTGTAAGTAGATTTGGCTTCTAATGTTGGATAGAAATTTAAATTTTATTCTTTTTGTTTCTGTTTTTGTTTTGTTTTAAGACAGTTTCTCTATGTGGCCCTAGTTGTCCTGGCCCTCCCTATATAAACCAGGCTGGACTGGTGGCCACCAAGATTGGCATGTGCCACCTGGCATCATTTTCCTTTTGTTGTTCTTCCAAGTTTCTGAAAAAGGGAAGTTTGCATTAGATCAGAATATTAGGTGATAAGTCTATAAGATTCCTTTAGGCACTGTGAATTGTAGTTTGCAGTGCAGTTGGAGTCTAGGCATGTGTCTGGTGTCAGCTTGAGGAATACAGTGCTCATAGGTTTGTAGCTAATAGAACAGTGAGATTACTAAGGGGAAAGTTTAGAGGAAAAAAAAATGAGGTGAACTTTTGGAAATTCCTACATCCTCCAAGGCTCTTCCATTCTTGTTTTGTTTTGTTTTCAAGACAGGGTTTCTCTGTGTAACAGCCCTGCCTGTCCTGGAACTCACTCTGTAGACCAGGTTGGCCTCAAACTCACAGAGATCCACCTGCCTCTCCCTCTGCCTCCCAAGTACTAAGATTAAAGGCGCATGCCACTACCGCCCAACTTTGTTTTGGTTTTAGAGCTGGCTTTGTAGGCCTTGAACTCAACCAAGATCCTCCTATCTCAACCTCCCAAATGCTGGGATTAAAGGCGTGTGACACCACTCCCTGTGCGCTCTCTCTCTCTCTTTCTCTCTCTCTCTCTCTCTCCCCCCCCTCTCTCTTTCTCTCAAGCCATGGAGTTTAATTCTGTGGGGTCTGGGTGATTTTAGTTTCTACAGTCTACACTTTACCACCTGCAGCCATGTTGTAGGATGTTACTCTGGTATCCTTTTTCTTTTTTGGTGCATAGATATTACTACTTCACTTGGCAGTGGTCTGTACTTAATCAAGAAGCATGTAATATTGGAGTGTTTCTCCTGTTTGATATTAGACATCGATGATAAAATCATTCCATGTTTATTTATTAGCTAAGACACTTGCATAAGGTGAAACTGCTTCATAGTCTACTTGACTACTCATTGACAGGTACAGTTTCCGTAAAACATAAAGTAAGTACATTATTTAATTACTATTTTCTTTTTTAAATAGTGTGGCTGGAGAGATGGCTCAGAGGTTAAGAGTGTTGACTGTTCTTTCAGAGGTTCCCAGCAACCACATGGTAGCTCAAAATCATCTGTAATGAGATCTGGTGCCCTCTTCTGGCCTGCAGGGATACATGCAGACGGAACACTGTTTAATAGGTAGATAGGTAGATATTTAAAATAAGTAAAAACAAGAGTGGGTATGATGACACGTGCCTTCAAAAGTTTTTTTTTTTTTATTATGTTTTGTATTTGGGTGTTTTGTCTGAGTACATGTCTATGTACCACATGCATGCCTGGTGCCCATGGAGGACAGAAGAGGGTGTCATATCCCCTGGAACTAGAGTCACAGATGGCTGTGCAATACAATCAGGGTCTTCTGGAAGAGCAGCCAGTCTCTCAACTATTGAGCCATCTCTCTAGTCCCCACTATTTTTAAAATAATGTGGATCCATGAAAGGAATCGGTAGATATTGGTGCTTCTTGACAGACCTGATGACCTGAATTTGATCCTGGGGACCCACATGTTGGGAAGAGAAAACCAGTCCAATAAGTTGTCCTCTGACTTCTGCACATATGCCTTGATCACAAGTGTAAACACACACGCACACACACACACACAGTAAATAAGTTTTAAAACTGGTTCACTAGCATCCTCCAGTAGTGAACCATCGATGTTAATTACCAAATGAACTTAATCCTCATATATTTTCCTTGCATCCAAATTGTCATATTGATATGCCCACTCTTTTGGCCCCTGGGTTCCTGAGATCTTTTGATATAAACCTAGTAATCTGGAAGCTAGATGTGACTAAGTGTGTCAGACCTCCTCTGCACACTGAGATAAGACTATATCAGAGACTTACATAGATCTAATCTACATGGAAAGTAGAAACAGACAAGATCTCCTGATTAAATTGGGAACATGAGGACCTTGGGGGTGGGTTGAGAGGAGAAGGGGAGAGGCAGGGAGAGAAGCAGAGAAAAGTGTAGAGCTCAATAAAAATTTAAAAAAAGAGCTACTTAATAATAAACCTGAGCTAGGAAAAAAAAAAAAGAATTCATGCCAGGCAATGGTGACGCATACCTTTAATCTCAGCATTCAAGAGTAGAGGCAGGTGGATCTCTGTTAAATTCAAGGCTAGTTAAGTCTACCGAACTAGTTCCAACAGGCTCCAAAGAAACCTTGTCTCAAAAAAAGAAAGAAAGAATAGAGTGTTTCGAATTCAAGTTAATTATTAAAGTCCTGACTTTACACTGTGTCTCCTTCCCATGTGTATGTGTTAGGAACCCTGGTATTCAGGGCTCTAGAAATGATAGAACTGCATGAGTCCTCATTTTTTTCTCCTAGCTCTTACAGCTCTCAGGATAACAGCAGTATCCTTGCAGTTAGTGAAAGCAGCTTTGTTAAAGTATGCTTGCTTTAGCAAACATCACATACTGAACTGTGCAGTTTGGTAAGTTTGATACACACCTGAAGCCATCCTCCCAACTAATTTTTCTCTTCTATGCTTCAAGTTTCACCTCCATTCCTAATCCTTTTTCCATATGTTAGTTTGCACTTTTCAGAATTTTGTATAAATGGAATTGTATAGAATGAACTCTTATTATCCCATTTTTGCACTACATTTTGAAGTTCAAATATGGCGTTGCCAAAATCAATAGTCATTCTTTTTCTTTTATTGCTTAGTAGTAATCTCATGGGACTGTACCATGGTTTTCTTTATTTATTCACCTGTCAATAGACATTTTGTTTTTTTTCTCGTTTGGGGATCTTACAAATAAAGTGGCTGTGGACATACACTTTCATTTCATGTAGGAGAGGAATGATTGAAAAACACAGTCAACATATTTTAACCTTAACTTTAACTTTTTTCATTGTACTTCCTCTTTTTGACACTTAGGTTGAAGATTTTGTAACTTAGACATTTTAATACCTGTGTTAGTGGTATGATTTTATTATTAGTATTTGGCTAACTGTATTTTTGGGATAAATATCTCCTCAAGTATTTTCTTGAAAGGGGTGTGTATGTGTGTTAATAGAACTTTAAGAATTTTTTTAAACTTGCAAATCAACTGTATTATTTGAAACAAGTTCTCCTAGTTTGTGGCTTGTGTTTCTAGGCTCTGAGCAGTCCTGGCTGTAGTTCAAGCTATAGTCCAGGCTAACCTCAAACTCCCTGTCTTCCTGCCCCTGCTTCCCAAGCATGGGGACCACAGTTGTGTGCCGTCATGTGTAACTGTGACTCGTCTCTTTTGCTTTCTCTTAACTGTGTCTTTGAAGAGCAGATATTTTCAATTTTATGACTACCAATTTATCAAAAATATTTATGGTTCATGAGTGGTTTATGGCTACATTTTATCCTCCTCATTAGCTTTTTAGTTGTTAACTTTTTGTTGTGTAATTTCATTGATTGAGAATTTGCAATATACATTTTTAGAATTTTTTGTTTGTTTGTTTGTTTGCTTGCTTGCTTGTTTGGTTTTTTGAGACAGGGTTTCTCTGTGTAGCTTTGGAGCCTGTCCTGGAACTAGCTCTTGTAGACCAGACTGGCTCAAACTCACAGAGATCCACCTGCCTCTGCCTCCCGAATGCTGGGATTAAAGGTGTGCACCACTGGTATAGCTAACTATCTTTTAAGATTTAGGTAAAGGGGAAAGTGTTTTTATTCAGCTATGTATTGTTAATATTTCCCATTAAAAAGCACTTGTTTCCAGTGCTTTTCATTCCTTTGTGAAGATCTAGTGTTTCACCCAGTATCATTCTTTCAGCTGATACATACATTGAGAGTATTTAATAGTAAAGTGTATCAGAAACAGGTATAACATATAGATAACATTGATAGCATGTGTTATCTTAATAAAATGTATCTGATACACATGTGACAAATATTTTATGTGGACAGTGGCCTATGACTAATTTCTGCTTGCAAATGTGTCTAAAGCATAAACTTCCCTTAGTGATGTATGTTATTGAGTTGAGAAAAGAGTTATGACCCGCTTTATTTTATTAGATATAAAATAACTTCTCCCATATAAATTTTATCCAATAGTTACATTTCAGTAAACTATCAAATAAAAATTATTACTATCAATGTAAGACTTGTTTTCTTAAAAAGTAGTTATGTGACCGTTCATGGTCTAGTAGTACCCTCCGCTTCTTCTCCAGTGGTGCATTCTAAGACCCTGCAGTAGGTGCCTGAGCCACGGAGCTGTGTGTGCTGTGCTTTTCCTATGTGCTTTGTAGTGTCAGCACCACAGCTTGTCCGCCTTTCCAGTTCTCTGCCTAGATTTCTCATTTCCATCACGACTTTTGCATTCTGGAAACATTATTGAGCAACCCTGTGATGCCCTGACAGTCCAAACGGGTACAAATCAGCAAAAAGGCAGGGAGTGTGTGTGCAGTGGAAGTGCTGACCGAGGGGAGCTCACATCTTAGGAGAGGTGGAATGGGAAACCTGAGTGTGCGTCACCCTACTCAGGCAGTATTCACATATTTAAAACGCAACCCGCTTCATTCTAGAATTTTCACTTAATTTTTTTAGACTGTAGTTCACTGTGGTTAGATGAAATTCAGAAACCAACTTATAGAGAAGAGGGTTCGACCATACTCTGTAAAATGGAACTCTGGTAAAGCTGTCTTCTCAGTGGGGCCATTCTGTCTGATGTTAAGAGACCCTCATTAATTTCACTTTGAAGTCTCCCAGAAGACACATCGCTGGTTTCATGGCATTTAATTCAAGTAAAACATCATACGGGCAGTGTCTGTCTCTTTACCCTTTCTTCTTACTAACACACTTGTCATGTGTCTTCCAAAAAAAAAACCTGCCATCTGATTTTTTTTTTTTTGACAGCCAGCTTGCTTCTGTATTCTTAATTCCATTTTATCATCTTTTGAAATATTGCCAGGTCCCTTGTTGAACCAGAAAGACCAGAAATCATTAGAGCTGACAACACACAGATTTTTCTTACATGTGCTGCCAAAGGGCATGACCTTTTTGGATTGCTGCTATGTGGCACATGCAGCCTTTTCTGTCCATTTCTAATGGAAGGAGTAAGGATCCCTGGCAGCACTAACTTGTCTTCGGCCTTATGCTTCTGTTCTTACTGCAGTAAGATTGGTGTGTTGCTTATAGGACAAAGGAAACCAGGATAAGTGAGGGTATGGAGACAGCAGTGATAATTTTTTCTCCTAAGAAGAATTTAGGTTATTGAAACATGTTATTTAAAACATTACCAGTTTTGGAAACCATACTGTGCCTGTTTCTTTCTCTCTCTCTCTCTTTTTTTTTTCCTCCAGTGCTGGGAACTGAACCAGGGTCTTGCTCATGTTTAGAAATGCCCCACAACTAGTCTACAAGCCAGCACCTTTTGTTTTTATTTGTGGGGTTTGTTTGTTTGGTTTTGTTTTTATCATTGGTTTGTGTGAGTCTGGGTTTTTTGTCTCTTGGGCTGGCCTCAGACTACATCTTCCAAGTGCTGGGTTGTAGGCATACATCTCAGATTTGTTTTCCCACCCCACCCCCCAATTTTATTATGGGTGATCTCTACTTCACCCTCCCAGGTGCTGAGATTATAAGTGTATGCCACCATTAGGCTAAGATTTTCCTCATTTCAGCATTACTGGAGCTTGAACCTTGAGCCTTATATGTCCTAAACAGATTGCCTACAACTGAGCTACAGCCAGCCTCTCAACCCTTTGTTTTTTGTTTTTTGAAGATAGGGTTCCAATGTGCCTACCAGACTGGCACATTGAACTCACTGTATAATTCTGACTGACCTTGAACTCGTGATCCTTGTGCCTTTTTTAAAAAGTGCTAGGGTTATAGGCATGTACTATTGCATACATTTCTTTATAACACATAAAAATGGATTTAGAGAACAAGACAAGCAGTACAAAAACAAAATAAATAAGCATGCTTTCAAAGTAGCTTGATCTGTATATAACAGGCACTTCTAAAACTAGAGTTTTTGCGGATATCTCCATTAAGGCTCCCTCCATGTTCTCGTTGTGCCTTCTTTAACTTACTCCACAGGCATCCCAAGAGGATCACAGTTTATAATAAAAGGAGGACTCCTGATAATGGGCCCATGAAAGTCCTTGGAAAGCTGTGTAACTACTGCTTATAGGACTTCACACTGCAGAGAGAGAAGCTGACCTACAGTACAAAGGATATTAACTGTAGAGCCCAGTAGACTAACTGAATCCCAGGTCAGCTTCATTGTCTGTGACCCAGGACAAGTTTGTTAACTTCTTTGTGCATCAGTTTTCTAGTTTGAAAAATGAAGGTAGCGATCCTTGCCATGAAAATTACACATCAAAGTCTCTCACTATTCATTATTTCATTGGTTCAACAAACTTATTGGTGTTGTACTGGACATTTGACTGGTTTCTACTACTGTTACTAATTGATGAATGTTATGTCAAGCCTTATCCTGCTGTCAGACTGCCTAAATCAGTATATGGTTTGCATTGTAGCATGTTAGCCTTTCAACTGAGCATCTCTAAAAAGGATGACAGGAACAGCTAAAAACAAAAAGACTCCTGCTTACTAGTGTGTGATTGATTCACAGACTTTGCCAGTGCTAATTACATTTTCGTCAAGTGATCATTAATATCTTTTGAATACATAAAAGGTCTTGCTATAGTAGGCTGAGGAGGTGGTTCAATAGGCAAGAGTCCCGAGTTCAAATCCCCAGCACTCATGTAAAAGGCTGGCATGGCTGCATGTACCTGTAACTTTAAAAATTGGTAGGCAGAAAGACGCTGGTCCTAGGAGCTCCCTGGAATGTTGAGTTTGAAGAGAGAGATCCTCAGCAGAGCAAACTAGAGGAAGACATACATTACGTATATGACCACATACACCACACCCCCCGAGTAGAGATAAAAATGAACCAACTTGTTCTAAATATTAGGTAAACTTAAGGTTTCTGAAAGGTTGTAATTTTTCAGAACTTAATGTTATTCCTTAGGTTTCTGAACAAATAGTTTGTGAGTCTGATTATTTCCTTTTTAGGAGCCTAAAAGCAAGAATTCGTTTCATTATGTATATGATCTGAAGGCAGGGCAATGAAGACAAAGTGTTTTGTGCAGGTAAAAGTGAGGGTGAGTGTAAAAGCTGGGTCCTTGGATTAAAAAGATTATCAACATAATCTCTTAATTTACATAATCAGACTTGAGGGTGTATATAAGTAGCCTTAGATACATTGAATGTAAAAATTTGAATTACTAAGATTACTGTTTCCTTTATCTGCAAAACTGTGTTAATTTTCTTGTGTGATTGTCTCAATGAACCAAGAAGCACTCCATCTGCATCCTTACAACTCTTCTTTACTCAAAGAAAAGGGGCCTGTCCCACTAGCCCCTTTTTCATAGTTCTAGTCTTTTGGAGGTTGATGGAGGATTTGTGATATGTTTACTGGCAGAGTAAAATGGGAAAAAACATTGACTGAGAAGAGAAACAGTAGGCACCTGAAGCGGAAATTGCCAGGGAAAGACTGTCTTCATGGAACAAGACTGAGATCAGACACATCGTTAGTCAATGTTGCACATGCTGCAGCTGCCACCTCCCTGTCCTAGGCCCCTTAGCTCCCTCTTCCTCTTGAGAGTGCAGTGCTTCTCTAGCTCTGAAGAAGTCAATTTGCATAGTGATATGGACCCTGGGGAAGAGTTTGCTGAAAATCCTACGTGGCAGTATTGTCAGATTCATTCCATTCGTAGTTTGAGATTAACAGCTTTGTGAGTTGGAATTGTGTTACTTTCTCCCTTTTTTCTTTTTAATTTTCATACTGTACATCATTGTAGAAGAAATTTAGATCTCATGGGAAAAGATGGTGCATATCTCTATCTAGCTTCTGCTTATAGAGGCAACGATCCCAGTGCTACACTGTGGCTGTATACTGCTATTGTCAGGGCCTTTATTATGAAGCAAGGTGCAGGGCTGGAGAGATGGCTCAGTGGTTAAGAGCACTGGCTACTCTTCCAGAGGATCAGGGATCTTTTCTTAGTACCCACATGGAGGCTTGCAACTATCCATAATTCCAGTCCAGTTCCCTCTTCTGACCTATGTGGGCACCAGACATGCACATGGTACCCAGATGTATGGGCAGGCAAAACACCCATACACATAAAATAATACATGTTTTTATTTTTCTTTTTTTCTTTTTTTTTTCCCAAGACAGGATCTCAGTATGTAGCTCTGGCTGGCCTGGAACTCACTGTGTAGACCAGGCTGGCTTTGAACTCACAGAAATATGCCTGCATTTGCTTCCCAAGTGCTTGAATTAAAGGAGTGTGCCAGCACAGCTGGCTAAGATAATATGTTTTATTTTAAAAAATAAAGCATGGCATAAGTAGAATTTACTTCTTGATCAAGATTAAACATCTCTATAGTTGAAATGAACATTCTGTTAGATCACCCCTCATGTCATGCCCAGACTGGTCTGACATAAGTTTATGTGATGTTGGCATAGGGTGAGACACGATCTCACCAAGTAGCCCAGGATGGCCTGGAACTTAGATTAGAATTCTGCCTGCCTCTGCCTCCTGAATACTGGGATTAAAGGCATTCACCACCACACTGGACTCTGGCGTAGCTTTAATGTGTCTGCTCTTACAAAGGAAAATATGCACAAATCTTTAAAGTTGCTGTTTAGAATTACATCAACAGTGTGGCCAGATGGCATTGAGACACTCACTTTAAGTATTCTAGGATTTTCTAAAATAGCTGGCAGAAATAGAAAAGCCGCCTTTTCTCCCTAAATGTATTCCTGTCCTTTTATCTTACTTGTGTGTTTTAACTATTGAATTTAGATTAAAATCATAAAGCCAGAGTGGAGAAATTTTTTGAGAATTAAATTAGGTTTTATTTTACTTTAAAATCACAATTATTCAGGTCTAGCAATTTCACAGATTAATGGGCTTCACTGTGACATTTCCATATACACGTTTGTTCTGGCTATATTCACTCTCTATCACCCTCTTATTCCTTCATGCATTTCCCTTCCCCCAGAGTGGAGAATTCATGAAGTCCAAAATATCCTGTGCTTTATTAAATAACGACATTCCAGAAATTGTCAGTACAGGTGTTCTTGTATAGGTCAATGATATACTTAGTTTGGAAAAGTCTATTGAGTGGTAACATTTCAGGCAAATCTGGTTTAAATAGCAAGTAGATGTCAGCGAAATAGGGACTAATTTTTGAAGAGAACTTTTGAGAGTGTCTATATCCTTGCTTTAGTGTGTAAAGTTTACCTTTAAAGTTTTGGTTGCCATGATTAAGGCAGAAATACAGAAGGGACCAAACCTCGCAGAACTATTCCTGTAACTCATTGGCTAGAAACTTGAGGGCTTTTTTGTTTTTTTTTAGGAAAATTTCTTAAATATTTTTCAATCCTTCAGTATTGCCTCAGATTTCTGGAGCTTAGAAGTTATAATCAAAGGAGTATTGAAGGAAGTGAAATGTCTGCTATTTATATTTGGATTGAGAAAGATACAAGAGCCTTAATATTAGGAACCTGACACTTGAGCATCAAAAGGAAAGCTTTAAGGAGCCATTGATGAATCTGTCAAAAGGCCATGAAGGCGCTGGTGAGATGGCTCAGTGTTTAAGAGCATGGGCTGCTCTTACAAGAACCAGTGTCGATTCACAGCCTCAACTGGCAGCTTACAACTTTTTATGACTTTAATTCCAGGGATTCTTTCTGGTTTTTCGAGACAGGGTTTCACTGTAGTTTTAGAGCCTGTCCTGGAACTAGCTCTTGTAGACCAAGCTAGCTTGGAACTCAAAGAGATCTGCCTGCCTTTGCCTTCCAAGTACTGGGATTAAAGGCGTGCGCCACCACCGCCTGGCTAATTCCAGGGATTCTTACACTCTCTTCTGGTCTCTACAGACACTGCCTACTCATGGTGCACAGACATATACACAGACAAGACACCAGTAACACATGAAATAAAAATAAATCTTAAAGGCACTACTGTAATTCCCCATTCCTACTTCCATTTCCAAGTATCAGAGGAAAAACGCACTTGTGCGTACATGTGTCATCTTAATTTTTCTTAGTAAAGAAATGAGGCCTCAGGCGGTGGTGCTGCACACCTCAGGAGGCAGAGGCAGGCGGATCTCTGTGAGTTGAAAGCCAACCTGGTCTACAAGAGCTAGTTCCAGGACAGGACAGGATCCAAAGCTACAGAGAAACCCTGTCCTCTGGAGGAGGGGAGGAGTGGTGGTGGCATACACCTTTAATCTTAGCACTAGGAAGGCAGATGCAGGTAGATCTCTGTGTGTTTGTGGCCAGCCTGGTCTACAGAGTGAGAGTCAGGACTACACAGTGAAACCCTGTCTGGAAACTCACACCCTCCCCACCCCCACCCCCCAAAAAAAGGAAAAAGAAGAAATGAGGCCTCTGACCAGGAAGATGGTTAAATAGGTAAAGGCACTTGCTGCCAAGCCTGATGGCCTGAGTTCGATCCCCGGAACTCACGTAGTGGAAAGAGAGAACCAACTCTTGCCAAGTTGTCCTCTGGCCTCACGTGTGCTATGGCATGTGTGTGTACACACTAACATACCACAAATAAATATAATTTAAAATGTTGAAATGAAATGAGTCTTAATGAATCTACTTTTTAATACACTGTGATTAGGAACATGGTTGATGAAATCCTTTACCAGTTTGGCAGGTGAAAATAATTTCTTTTGCAAAACAGAAACATTCTCTTCTACAGCAGTTGCTTGCAGAGACACAGTAGCAGGATGTGCCCGCCCCTTGTCCCCATGCTCGCCTTAAACTGTGTCACGTTTGGAAAAAACAGTGCACCCACCATGTAAGTTATTTTTACCATATAACTTATGTAAATGCCAAACAAATCCGTAGAGCACAGAGTTCCTTTTTGATAATGGAAAAATTTAAATTACACTACTATTTATAATTAAAAACCACGTTTTTAAATGTTTCTTTTATTTAAGAAGGTTTAATAAGTGAGTTTCATCTTTTTGTGTATGTGTACCTAACATTTTTTTATTTTTCAATGGGTAAATAAAGCTCAAATCTTTATACTTACAAACTCACATGCTCATCTGCTTCCGTAACAGATTGAATTTCCATTTTTGTTTCATAGCAGATGTCACTTGGATTTTTAATTATTTTCCTATTTGTTTATTGCCTTATTTATTTATCTTATCTTCCCAGGTTGGCCTGGAGTTTACTGTGTAGCCCAGGCTGGCCTGAATCAACTAGAAGCAGTCTTGCCTCAGCTTCCTCAGTGATTGAATTTCAGGAGTAAGTCATGGTTCTCTGCATTTAAGTTCAACCATGTTTTGTTTTTTTGTTTGTTTTCACCAAGATTTAATATAAGGACCCTGTCCCCACCCCTCAGCCACAGAGCTATTTAACAACTCGGCTATGCTAGTTGACAAAATGTTTGGTTCTTGGCATTTTGAACTTTCCAATTCTAAAATTTTCAAAGACGTTAACTGATTTTTAATAGATTAATTAGTCATCCTTAGACTGGTTCTAGCATTGTGACATTTTCCTTTCATAGATAAACTATAGTTCCAATAACCCTAACTTAAAAGGTGTACACACAGCTTGTTTTTACTCATATCTGAGAGCAAACTGTAAGTAACTTATGAAACACCTTAATGTCTGGGTCAGAATGCTCTTAAAATCAAAGCTGATCACTTGAATCTTGAAGAAAGCCCTAAATCTTCTTGTTGTCTTGTTTGTTTGGTTTGGTTTTTCGAGACAGGGTTTCCCTGTGTAGGTAGCTCTGGCTGTTGTGGAACTCACTCTGTAGACTGGGCTTGCCTCTGCCTCCTGAGTACTGGGATTGAAGATGTGCTGGCCCTGCCATCGTCACCATCACCTGGTGCTAAATCTTGTTTTTGCTTTTGAAACAGTCTCACTGTGTAGACCTAGCTGGTCTGGAACTCACAGAGATCCATCTGCCTCTGCTTCCCAAGTGCTGGGGTAACACTCCCCCCCATATCATTTATCATAAGAAATAAGCGGTTATGGCCTTCTGTGTTCATGGTAGGCTAAAGAGGGCAGAAATTAAGAATTTTCTTCTAATAGTAAATCTGGATGCTTTAATAGCAACAACTTAAAATTCCCTCAGCTAGGAAATGAACTCAACCTCTTTGGTGCCGGGATTACAGGTACTGTTTGGTCTTTAAATTCACCAGAATTTAAAAATGGGCCCACTCCTTTCTTCTTTTTCTGTGAGTTCTGCTGTATTAATTGACAAAAGTTTGACGTCTTCATTCCTCACAAGGACACATATATGTTAATGATGGGTATCTTGTTATTTAAGAAAACATCTAACTTGGGTGTACAAGGTTTCCCCACTTCAACTATTTATCACAGCTAGACAAAGCTTTTCGGTGACACTCTTGCATAAGTTTCATTTGATTTGATTGTTCCTGTAGTTAGACTTCACGGAAATAGAATTGCAGGTCAGAAGTTCCAGTCATTTTTTTTAAGGATCTAGGTGTACAGTACCAATTTATTCTCTAAAAATATTGTGCTAATTAATTAACACTTTCCATCATGAGAATAAATTTTCTAAGTCCATGAGAAAATAGCTCATAGTTTCAATTTAATTTCTTTTACTAAAAGTGCAAAGAACTGTTTCTTTTGTTTCCTCATTTTGCCTTCTCTTAAAATTAACATTTATTTACATACAATAATATTTACCCATTTTAAGTGTACAGTTTAATTAATTTTGGTGACTATGTATAAATATGGGGTCATCACCGCACTCAAGACATAGAATGAGGCTAGAAATATAGTTCAGTTGCTAGAATGATTGCCTAGCATACATGTAGCCGGGGGTTTGAGCCCTAGCCCTCTGTAAACTGATCATTGTGGTGCATGCTGGTAATCCAGCATGCAGGAGGAAGAGGCAGGGAGTTGGAAGAGACTGCACAGTAGTTAAAGACGAGCCTGAGCTATATGAGATCCCATAAAAGAAAAAAAGAAAAAGAAGGGGGGAAAGAAAGAAAACAGGGAGGACCTGGGAAATGACTCCAGTTGTTACAATTAAGATAATCTAAATTTTGGTCTTCAGATTTCATGTAAAGCCAATCACAGTAATGCACACCTGCAACTTCCCACACTCCTGCAGTAAGATGGGGGCAAAGACAAGAGAATCCCTCAGGGCCACTAGCCAGCTAGCCTAGTGTTTACAACTGCAACCAAGGTACCCTGGGAAATGAAGTCTTCATCTTCCCACATGCACATGGCACAAAAGCACCTATAGTCACGTAGAAATGCATGCACATGAACAAAAGGCAGCTGTATATATTACTGAATTATATTCTGCAATATAGTTATACTAAAATTTGTCAGCTGGTTACTTGATGAGTCTAGACTGCTGAATTTTTGGCTTTTTTTGTGCACAGATCTTTACATGAGTATATATTTTCATAGTTTTTGGGTGACTGTCTAGGAATAGCAATGCTAGATCACATAACTATATTTATTTAACCCTGTACAATAGTGTGATAGTGCTTTACAAAGTGTCTGTACACTGACAGCAATAGATGAAAAGGTTCAAAATGCCCCACATCCTTATTGCTACTTATTTTTCAGTCTTTTTTTTTTTTTTCCTCAATCCACTCATGTCTTGGGAGCAGAGAAACATGAATACAGTCAGAAATACAGTATTGCTAGAGGTACATATGGCAGTGTTTAACTTTCACCATTCTTGTCCATGTGTAGTGGGATCTTGCTGTGTTTTAATTTCCATTTTTCTGGCTGGTCCTATTGGAGTTTGTTTGTTTCTTTGTTTATTGCCTATCTACAAATGTGTACAAAATTTTGCCCATTTTGAATTAGATTGTTAGTAATTCTGGATAAACTAACTTTTTATGAATATAAAAATCCTTGATTTTGAAAAATAAAGAAAAAAAATCCTTGATTTCGAAAAAAAACTTTCTCTTGAAATCTATTTCATCTAAATTTAACATAAGCATTCTTGTCTCAGGCTTGTGTTTTACTTGGTGTCTTTTTTTGTTTTCATTTAAGTTTTACCTGTCTTTATGTTTAAAGTATCTTTTTAGACATGTGTAGGTGGACATTATTTATGTTAAAAAGATTTGACAAGTCTTTGTCCTTTTGTTTCTTGTTTCCAACAGGGTCTTGGTGTGTACTAGACTTTCTGCCCTTCTACCTCTGCCTCCTGAGTGCTGGGATTACAGGTGTATGCTTACATGCCCTGCTAGTCTGCCCCCTGCCTCCTGCCCTTTTTTTTTTTTTTATTGGAGGTTGCAGGTTATGAATCTTTAAGGTAATTAGTGATGTACTGAGGTTTTGTTTTCTGTTGTCATCTGCATTTTTAGATTTTCCTCACTTCCTGTCCTCTTCACTTTTTAATAACTTGAACCATATTTTTATCAAAATACAGAGGCTTATATTAATTTTTAATCATCTCTAGAAGTCTGCTATTAATAGTTACTTTGCTCAGGGACTGGAAAGATAGCTCAGCAGTTAGGAGTGTGGGTATTGTTCTTGCCCTAACTAGACGTCTTATGACACCAAGTAAAACCTCCAGAAGACACAACTTACTTATGTCATTGAAAATTAAGAAATTGAGCTGGTGCCCAACTAAAGCTTCACCCTTACTGATTAGTGTTCACATTGCTGGAAAGCATTTTCCGTACTACCAAAGCAAAAAAGTAGTAATAGATATCACACAACAGCAAACCCTGCCACCTATAATAGTGATCTATACTTGTGTAACAGTGGCACAAAAATGTTATGGGAGGATTAGAGAGATGACTCAGAGTTTAAGAGCACTGGCTGTTCTTCCAGAGGTCCTGAGTTCAAATCCCAGCAACCACATGTTGGCTCACAACCATCTATGATGAGATCTGGTGCCCTCTTCTAACTTGCAGGCATAAAATCTTTAAAAAAAAAAAAAAGAAAGAAAAGAAGAGGAGGAGGAGGAGAAGAAGAAGAAATGTTATGGGAGTAACCAGCCACTTTTTAAAAAATTGATTTAAAGACCACTTCATGAGATGAAACCCATACCTTACACTGCTGAAGTGTCTGAAACTAGGTAATCATGGGCCTTCAGGAAAAACCTGCTGCTATTATGCTGTAAAAGGAATACAGTAATAAAATTATTCCTAATGACACATTGCTGTACCCATAGATAAGTGCATCTATCACTCAATCCTCATTAGAAAAGCTTCCTCTTGAAGTAGGTGGTAATTAACATGGAGACCCCCAACTGAATAATAGTATGCAAAGTACCTTCCAGCACCATGAGTACTAGCCTTCAGCAACAGGGCCTTGACCATAGCCTTGGCAGTGCCATGTAGTGATGGAGCTGGGAGCCTATGGGACCCTTTTGGCCACAACTCAACAAGATGTAACATATTTCTGGCACTGGAGGTTTTACTTGGTTGGCATAAAATGTCAAGTTGGGGCATTTTTTTTTCATATGATGAGTGTTTAAATTCCTTTCATATATGTATATACTTTAGGAAACTGTAGTAGATTTTCTCTCTCTCTTTTGTTTGTTTGTTTGTTTTGTTTTGTTTTGTTTTTCGAGACAGGGTTTCTCTGTAGCTTTGGAGCCTGTCCTGGAACTAGCCCGTGTAGAACAGGTTGGCCTCAAACTCGCAGAGATCTGCCTGCCTCTGCCTCTGCCTTCCGAGTGCTGGGATTAAAGGTGTGCACTACCACCGCCCAGCTCTGTAGTAGATTTTCATATGACTTTTGAAAAGCCATAATCCTTCCTTTACGCTTGTCTTAGTTGGGGTTTCTATTGCTGTAAAGAAGACACTATGACCATGGCAACTCTTGTAAAGGAAAACATTTAATTAAGGTGGCAGTTTACAGTTTCAGAGGTTTAGTCCATTATCATTATGGTGGGGAACATGGTACCTTGTAGGCAGACATGGTGCTGGAGAAGGAGCTGCTACAAGTTGAGATGCAGGCTACAGACTAATGCACTGGGTGTGTCTTGAGCATTTGTGAACTCTGAAAGCCTGCCTCCATAGTGACACGCTTCCTCCAACAAGACCACACCTACTTCAACAAAGCCACACCTCCTAATAGTGCCATTCCCTTTGGGGGGGACATTTTCTTTCAGACCACCACATTCCTCTCCCTGGCTCCCAAAGGCTTGTAGCCATATCATAATGCAAAAAATGCATTCAGTCCAACTTCAAACAGCCAAAAACCAGCTGGGCAAACTCCATGTCTGATGTCAAAACACTCTTTAGATCTCCAACTTGACAGCAAGTTCTTTTTCTTGGGCTGGTCCCACTCCCTGTTAGCAGCTCTCCTTGGCAGGTATCCCGTAGCTATGGAATCTCCAACATCTTGGAGTCTCCAAGGCAATCTAGGCTTCAACTTCACAGCTTCATGCAATGGCCTCTTTAAGCCTCCATTTAGGGGTACCCCTGACACATGCCTGGCCTCATCAGTTTTCCTTAGTCATGGAGGCAAATCCTGTAACCCCTTTCTTCTATCCTTAACTCTAAAGCCAGAAGAACCACATGGCTGAAGCTGCCAAGTTATGCTGCTTTCTGGGGCTGGAAGATGACACTCTTGTTCAATTAAATCTGCACTAGTTTCCTGTTTTCCTTCACTGCCTAAACTTGGCTGTCTTGGAACTTGATCTGTAGATCATACTGGCCTCAAACTCAGGATCTGACAGCCTCTATCTTCCCAGTGCCCGGATTAAAGGCATGTACCACCATACCTAGCTCTAAGCTTTTCCTTAATTCCTCATCACAATTTAGAAATTTAGCTGGGTGGGATCTTACCCTGAGGTTACCACTTACTTCCTTTATTCCATTTCTTAGTCCATTTATCTCCACGAACACAGGATTTTCTTAATCTGTACGTTTTCTATTTTTTATTTGCTCAGCTTGCTCCTTTTCATTATAAATCTTCATTAGAGTTAACACTAATAACCATACAAGAGTCTATACTTGGCTGTTTTGAAATTTCCTCTGCCAGTGGAATTAATTTAAAACTCTTCACTTCAGCCTTAGGCAAACTTTTCAGACAAGGGCAAAAGGCAGCCACATTTCATCACCAAAATATCACAAGAATGATAGACCACACCGCATTCTAAAATTCTTCTCCTCTGAAATATCTTGAAACAGCCCCCCACAGCTCAAATCATACTCAGCACCACTCTCTTCCATGTTCCTACTAGTATGGCCCATTAAGCAATGCTTAAAGTATTCCACTGCTTTCTGAATCCAAAGTACCAGTGTCCAAATGCCTCAAAAAAAAAAAAAACAAAAACAAAACAAAAAAAAGATGGTCAAGCCTGTCACAGCAGTACTGCAGTCCCTGTCCACAGTCCTGTCTCCCATCCTGTTCTCCATTTAATCCTTCATTCTAGTTTTCTTGTGACTCTTTATAGTCTCTATTTCCACTTCCTTCTGAAACCCCCTTTGCCCCTGGTTCCTTACTCAGTACCTAACCTTTTGGTTATTTGGATTGTAGCACATATATATAACATTCATATATAAGAAAAAACATGCAAAATTTTTTATTTTGGGTCTTAGCTCTTACTTGGGAATGATTGTTTTTAGCTCTACCATTTACCTGAAGATTTCATAATTTGATTTTCTTAATAACTGAGTAATATTTCATTATATAAATGCATCACATTTTCATTATCTGTTAGTTGATAGGCTATTATCTGTTAGTTGTTAGGCTATTTCCAACTTATGGATTTATGAATAGAGCAGCAATGAATATGGATGAACAAGTATCTCTGTAGTAAGATGTAGAGTCCTTTGGGTATTGTCAGTTTTGTTGTTATTTGTTTGTTTTGTTTTGAAGACAGGGTTTTTCTGTGTAACAGTCCTGTCTGTACAGGAACTCATTCTGTAGACCAGACTGGCCTTGAACTCACAGAGATCTTCCTGCCTCTGCTTCCCAAGTACAGAGATTACAGCCCTGTGCCACCATTGCCCAGTGGTCAGTTTTTTCTTATCTGTGGATTTTGTATATGTGCTCACACCTGTGCGTTGGGCTGGAGGCTGTGATAGTTACTTTTCTATTGTCATGACAATACACCATGACCAAGGCAGCTTATAAAAGAAAGTATTTAATTTGGGGCTCATAATTAGAGTCCATAATCGTCATGGCTGGGAGCATGGTGCAGTAGCTGAGAGCTTACATCTGATTTACAAGCATAAGGCAGAAAAAGCTAACTGAAACTTCAAAGTCCACCATTGGTGACATATGTCCTTCAATATGGCCACACCTCCCAATCCTTCCAAAACAGTTCCACCAACTGGGAACCAAATAGTCAAATATGAGCCATTGGGGGCCATTCTTCACCAAAACATCACATTCCTTTTCCTGGCCCACAGAAGCTTGTGACCATATCATAATGCAAACTGCATTTAATCCAACTTTAAAAGTCCCATAGTCCAAAAAAAAAAAAAAAAAGTCCCATAGTCTTGCACAGTTTCAGCACAGTTTAAAAACACAGAGTACAAATTCCAGCATGGTAATCAGTGCTGTCTGGCCTCTGCTATCTCTGGTTACTTATTAATGTCCCCTTGTTATTTCTGGTATTCCTTTTCACCTTGATATGTTTGACAGTGAAGTGTCTGTGTGTGGATCTCTTTGTGTTTATCCTATTTGATTTTATTATGATATTTGTAAATTTCTATTTTTTGTGTATGAGTGTTTTGTGTACATGTATATCTGTGTACCACATGTGTGCCTGGTGCCTGAGAAATCCAGAAAAGGGATCGGATTCCCTGGAACTGGAGTTGCAGACAGTTGTGGGCCCCCATGTGGCTAGATACTGGGAATCAAACCTGGGTCCTGGAGAGAAGCCTGGCTCCTCACGCTGAGCCGCTGCTTTCCTTTGGCCTGAGTGTGGGCTTAGCACTTTTCCTCACCCTTCAAAAGCTTGGAGTTGGCCTGATGTATATGGAGTTTGAGCCTTCTCTGGTATCTTTTGAGCACGTACTCAGCCTCCAGCCCTCCAGGGATGTGTTGGTTAGGAAATCTTTGTTGATTTCCAGGTTTGTGTTCACCTGTTGGAACAGCGGCCTGGGTCTGGCAGGGATGTTAGCCTTCTCTGCCCTTCTTCAGTGGCACTTGATGCCTTAGCACACAGGTCCACTCTTC
The DNA here is from genome assembly GCA_004026605.1 of Ondatra zibethicus. Lineage (NCBI taxonomy): Eukaryota > Metazoa > Chordata > Mammalia > Rodentia > Cricetidae > Ondatra > Ondatra zibethicus. Next base: position 78,588 of record PVIU01004189.1, read on the forward strand.
ACTTAAGGTCACATTGCCTCCGGATCGAGAGGCTGTTTTCGGTGTCGCCCTGCTCCAGCAGCACACTGGCTTCTGTGAAGGTGGGGAGGGTGGCTCCAGAGCAGCCCCTTGCAGCAGCCAGTGACCTCCCACTGTTCTTATTCACACTTAAGTCATTTTTCATAAATACTTGTAAATGTGTCACTTGATTCTGGCCATTTTCTAGAGCCATGACATTGTCTTTTTCCATATTGTCTGCTTTCTGCTTGTTCTCAGCAGAGGATTTGCTGACCTCTTCAGTTTGCCACAGCTGGAGGTCTTGCCTCTTGTCTTTACAGTATTTTTTGTTTTGTTTTGTTATTTTTAACAGGCTAACTAATTAAAAACCTGAAGCACATCTATATTTTGTAGCTGCTTCAGCATTTTTCTTCACAATGGAAGAAGTTGGAAGATTGTGATTAGATCAGATCAGGGTGGGACTGTAGTCTTAAATTCTGCTGACAACTCTCCTGTGGAATGCTTTTTAATAGCATGTTCTTGTGTAATGATGAAGAAATGTTTATTTTTTTTTAAGCAAGAAAATTCCTTTGAAACTCTACCAAAACTCAGAAAAGATAACAGCCTAATCCTCTTTGCAGAATGAATCTTCAACATAGAAATAAAAAATATCAAATCCATTGGGTTAATGTAGATGTGTGTACACGAGAAAAAATAATGGACAAGATCATCTTCTTTTTAAAAAATTGCTTACTATGAAGCTGAAATGCTCTCCCCCCCCCCCAGGAAATTAAACTTGGCAGTTTGTTTCAAAACCTTTGGCCAGATGTGGTAGTGCACACCTTTAATCCCAGCACTTGGGAGGCAGAGGCAGGTGGCTCTCTATGCATTCAAGGCTAGTCTAATCTGCGTAGTGAGTTCCAGGTTGACATTGTGAGACCCTATCTCAAAAAAGGATGAGGGTATGATAAGGGAGATGGCTCAGCAAATAAGAGGACCTCTTGCAGGGATGGAGAGATGGCTCAGTCGTTAAGAGCATTGGCTGAGTTCAATTCCCAGCAACCACATAGTGGCTCACATCCTTCTGTAATGAAATCTGGTGTCCTCTTCTGGCCTGCAGGCATTCATGCAGGCAGAACACCATATATATAATAAATAAATAAAATCTTTAAAAAAAAAAAAAGGTCCTCTTGCAGGGAGCCCAGGTTTGGTTATGAGTACCCCCGTGGAAACTTAAAACATCTCTAACTCTAAGGGACCTAGCACTCTCTTATGGCCTCTGTGGGTACCTGGCATGTACACGCATACTTACATGTATGTACATACATAAACACATGCAGGAAAAGCATCCGTATGCATAAAATAAAAATAAGTAGATCTTTTTAAAAAATTTAAAACCAGGCCAGGCATAGTGGCACACTGTGGAAGCAGAGGCTGGGGATCTCTGAGTTCAAGGTCAACCATAGCTACATAGTAAGACCTTATCTTGAAGAAAGACAATTTAATTTTTAGTTACATATTAACACATATACAGAAGCAGTACATGGAATGCTGGGCTCTGTGGTTTATAGTAGGTACAGACCTCTGTGACCACCGTGCTAGTGGGAACAAGACTTTTCTAGCACCACAATGTCCCTGTGCCCTCTCCTGCCACTGCCCCCTCCAGAGCAACAACTGTCCTAACTTTTGTGGTAATGCCTTCCTTTCCTAAGTTTCTGTTTTCCAGGTATGCCTCCATGAGCAGCTGAGCTTAGCATTGCTCATATTTTTAATATTATGGAAATGAAATTTTACAGTATGGTTCCTTCTTTCAAAATTATGTTTGTTATTTATTGTTTTCCATAGCAGTACTTCATGTTAATTGGTGTAGAGTATTCTTTGTGTGAATATTCAGTGAGTTTATTTATTCTGCTGTTTGTATTTGAATTATGTTCACTATTAAGGATGGCACAAAGTTTGCTGCTGTGAACATATGCATGTGTGTTTTTTTCATACATATGCATTCCTTTTTAGTATATACCAAGGAGTCAGATTGTGGGTCTGTGTATCTTTAGTAGACCATGCCAACTGCTTTCCAAATGATTTGCCATTTTATACCCTCACTTGTTGTTTGTAAGAATTGCTGTCACACAGCCGGGTGGTGGTGGTGCACGCCTTGAATCCCAGCACTTGGGAGGCAGAGACAGGAGGATCTCTGTGGGTTTAAGGCTAACCTGGTCTACAGAGTGAGTTCCAGGACAGGAAGGTTGCTAGTGTTGGTATCTAGCATAGAGAATGCAATGAAGTTAGTTAGTCAAGAGTCAGACTGTAAACTGAACTTACCTGTTCCTGTAGTAAGCCCCTACTGCTGAGAGTGAAGAGTAGTGCCAGGTAGTATTAGAGAAACAGAACACAGATAGGAAGCCCACTGGAAAGAACAAGTTTCTTCATCCTCCAGCCTTGCATCCTCCCTACTGGAGAACCTGAGCCAGATGGCAAAGCATAGCGTACAGAGTTAGCCCCCACCCCAGTATCATAGAGCAGTGTTAACCTGGGTGACTTTGAAGTTAAGAGATCATAACTTAGTAACTGGCACAGCCTTCCTGCCTCCCCTGTTCTGCAGAAACACTTTCTCACTTTGAGAGTCTTACAGGGTAGCTCTGGCTGGCCTGAAACTCTGCAGTCCTGTTGCCGCAGCCTCCACAGTGATGCCATTACAGGTATGGCCATGATGCCTGCCTTTTTGTTGTTGAGACACCTTGTGGTTCTCAGGCTGCATCAACTGACTATGTAGCTGATGCTGGCTTTGAACTCCTGATCTTGCTGCCACCTCAGGTGATGGAACTGCAAGTACACCACCTCTGTCACCCTGCTAAACAATTGTTATGAATCTTCCTGTAAGTTTTATTAGTCTATAGTTAGGCCAGAATCATACCATGAGGTTTGTTGCTTGATAATAATTCTCTGTATGTAGTAGGATGGTTTCTCTAACATTGTTCTTTTATATTTTTAATGATTCTGGAGCTCGAACCTAGGTCCTTATACATGCCAGGAAAGTTGTTTACTACTAAGCTGTAGCCCTAGTTTTTCCTTTCTTTTAATCTTGAGATAAGTGGGTCTCCCCCCACACACCCTTGCTGAGGACTGAACTTTTATGTGCCTATGCCATGCCTCTGCTGGTAAGATCCTCAGCCTACTTTAAGATTTTTTGTCGTCTGCAAAGTTACACAGTTGTAGACCTGCTGCTGCATTAATGGAACTGTTCTTTGTGTGACATTTTCTGTCTTTATGAAACCTAATATGCCACAAAAACTGCCAAGTCTTTTAAGGGTTTTGTTTTTTCTCTGTTTGCTTGGAGTTTCCATTCCAAACTGTTATTAAACACCTGTCTTTGGGAAGTCATCCCTGGGATTAAAATGTTTTGATTTTAGTTGCCTATTGTGACCTCTTCTTTCCCACAGTTGTTGAAATGCACATGGGAGATGTCAATGATTTTCCACTGTGGCTTTGCACAGTGGTTTTGTGAAACCTTTCCTTCATTGCCACTGGTTTCCTACCCATGTAATATTTATAGGTCTGTTTCTGAGAGAGAACGGTGACCAAAAAGCCATGAGAACTTCTTGTGCAAATTGGCCTGTGTCATATTTACCCTCTGACATAAGAAGATGCCTATTGAAATGTCAGGGTGGCTACTTTCTTGCAGGCAAGACAGACTCTTCACAGAGCCACCTGACAGTGTCTGCACATAGACCATAACCCCCACAATAGGTTCCTCCACTGACACAGTAAGCCAGATCAAGGTGGATTGAACACTATAACAGCAGGTTTGTTTGAGCAAAGCAATTCCCGGGTTTGTTCTCTAGCCCCAAAGATCGAGGCCATTGAAGCTGCACCCTTGAACTGAAGCAGGGAGATTTTAGGCTTTAGGCGAAGGGTGATGGCGTGTCCACCACAAGTTGGGTTTGTGCCTGAGTATGGTCAAAAGCTGAGCGGTTAGATAGGGATTTGGACTGCTGGTGGCAACAGGAGAGGCAGTTTCAAAAGTCAAAAATGCGGAACTGGGCCTTTCAGCACCTTTCTTTGTTTGGAGACTCTCTGAGCTGGTGGAGTTTAGAGAGAGAGACAGAATGGGGCTTTCTGGATCATGCAGGGGTGAGCTGGAGGTTCCAACCAAACAATATGTAATAGAGATGGAACTAATTTATGATCTTAAAAACAATCAGATGGGGGCTGGAGAGATGGCTCAGTGGTTACGGGCATTGACTGCTTTCCCAAAAGACTCAGGTTCAATTCCCAGAACCCACATAACAGCTCACAACTGTCTATGTGGAACTCCAGGATCCAACACCCTCAGACACAGAGAGGCAAAACACCAATAAAATAAAAAATAAAAATTCAAAAACCATAAACAGTCAGATGCTCTCAAGACCACAGGTTAACATAAAATGGCTCTTAGTTATATTTTAACTTACCCAGCATTATTGGTTGGGGACTGAAGAAGCTAGCTAGATGGATCAGCAGGTAAAGTCTTTGTCGCTAGGCCAGAAGACCCGAGGGGTTTTTTGTTGTTGTTGTTGTTTTGTTTTTTGGTTTTTGTTTGTTTGTTTGTTTGTTTGTTTGTTTCTCTGTATTGCTCTGGCTGTCCTGGAATTCACTCTGTAGACCAGGTTGGTCTTGAACTCATATAAAGAGTCACCTGCTTATGCCTCCCAAGTGCTGGGATTAAAGGCGTGTGCCACCACTGCCCAGCTGAAGATCTACCTGAGTCTGATCCCCAGAACCACATAGTGGAAGGAAGGAATTGACTCCTACAAGTTGTCCTCTGATTTCCACATGTGTTGCAGTTTTGGTTTTTCCTTTAAGTAAGGTCTTACTAGTAAAAATATTTGAATACAATTATAACAGTCTGGTTGGATGGCCTGCCTATTCCTTATCAGCACTCATGGGTTTCACTACAGATGCAGGTGGTGGTGGGCAGTGCCATTTACTTAAACACAGAGGAAATTTAAGTTCACATTGAACTCTTTCATTTAAAGGTAGATGTTTGCTTCTTCTAATCAGTATTATCTAGAAGGTGGGGGTGGGGAAGAATGAACATTTTCATTGCCTTACGTTAGCTATCTTAGAAGGCCTTTTCCCTCACAATAGAGATTGTTTTCTTATGCATATAGCTAACTCAGATTCCAAGTTTGAATTGTAGAAATTAAAAAACAACAGCAATAACAAAAACTCGATTAGAGCATTCCAAGTTTGAATTGTAGAAATTAAAAAACAACAGCAATAACAAAAACTTGATTAGAGCAAATGATCTCAGTAAGGGAGATATGAGGGGGTGGGAGGCTGGTAAGCTTGAAGTTCCCCACTAGCAAGGCCACAGCTCGGAGCAGACTTGCCTGTTGAAGTTCCGATGAGGAAGAACAGTGAGATAAGAAAATAAATTCTTTAGTCCTTATGTTTCTTGTGTCCTTGGATATATAACAAGGACTAAAGTAAAACATGCATTTTCTAGACTTGTCAGAAATTTTACCACAGTTTGCTATTTTCTCAAGTTGACTTAACCTATTTGTAAAAATAACCTCTAAATAAATTATTTTCAAAATTAATATGAAAGCGTAGTGTTTAGAGTTTAATAAAGAGATTTTGTTGCCAAGATGTAAACTGCATTGGTGTAGTTGAGAGACTAATTGTGTAGGTGACAAAACCCAGCCAGTTGGGGATAACAGTGTAACAGGAGTAGAATGAGAAGGGCTTGATTTTGTTAAATCATTTTCACTATAAATTATTTGAGTTGAATGGCTAAAAGCCTGTGTCGGAAAGATAAACTTCAAGAGTGCCATATAAAAAAGACTCTTCACATAAAACTGAATGAGGAGCATAACAGTTTCTTGGAGATTCTTGCCAACCAGCCCAGTGATACTTAAACAACAGTTTTTAAATGTTTTTCTGGTTTAACAATGTCTTAAGTGGCATTTTAATGCCCAGGAAATGTCTCTAAGGATAAGTTCCATCTTGGCTCCTTCTAGCCTTTGGATTTGTCTATGATTGAAGCAGATATGCTTCAATGTCCAGGTTCTTAGACTAAGAGAGCTTTATTTCAGAGTGACCACACCAGGTCTAAAAAGCTCCTGCTTTGTGGTTGTACTCTTGACAACCTCTGTCTCTGAAGAATGACTTGTGGGTTCTTCTGACTTTTAAAAATAGTTGAACTTGTGTCCTAAATGCAAAGAAGATTGATAGAATTTGGGCAGATGCAAAGAGTGATTCTTTCTCAAAACCTTTTTAATTTTTATCATGGTGCTTGAAAATTTGAGTATTAGGTTTGTGGTGTAGCTCTGTTGATAGAGCTATTGCCTAGCTTGCATAAGGCCATGAGTTAGTTCCTTAGCACATTAACCACATTAACCGGTCGCGATGGCACATGCCTATACTCAGAAGGTAGAGAGCGAAGAGGGCTGGAAATTCTAGGTCATCCTCAACTACTTAGCAAATTCAAAGCTAACCTGGCATATGTGGGACTGTTGAAGGAAGGAAGGAAAGAGGGAGAGAAGGAAGAAATAATTGAATAAATGAGTCAAATACTAATTTAAAACTTAGGATGCTCCACATGCTAATATAATGGGAGTGCTTTTAGGAGGTCAACCATGTGAATAGGGCAGTGTGCTATTTCAGGCCTCTAGTATTTAGCAGGGAAAATGACTGACCGCTCAGTGAATTATAGTTCTAAAAATGGCTCCCTTTTCCCAAAATAAAGGTGCCCTAAGTGTTATCTGTGGCTGTGGAGCCTCATTAACAGGTGCAGCTGGAATAGCCACAACGTTGCCATGCAGAAAAACTAAATACAGCAAGCCTTTGAGTAACAGAGCAAATAGAGGAATTCCTACATTGTTCTTCCACATTTGCCTCTGCTCTGTTGTATTGTTTCTACTGAAGTATCTGCTACTTCAAGTTAAGAGAACAAACTCAACATGGCCTAAATTTCTGCACAGCCATTCACATTCATCATAGTTGTATTGTTACCAACCACAAGCTCGACTGACTTCTTTGTGAGTAAGAGTAAACTGTTACACAAGGCACAATAGTAGCTTTGACCCTATGTAAGTGTTTACAGTGTGGCTTCACCTGAGAGTAACTTTACTTTTCCACAACAAGGTGACCAGTAGAACAAGTCAGGCTAGGAAGAACAGTACGAAACCATTGCTATACATTTTTAAACTAGTATTTATTGGATTGGGTTGCTAAAGATGCTAAAAATCATCAAAGTAGGGCTGGAGAGATGGCTCAGAGGTTAAGAGCACTGACTGCTCTTCCAAAGGTCCTGAGTTCAATTCCCAGCATCCACATGGTGGCTCACAACCATCTGTAATGAGATCTGGTGCCCTCTTCTGGCCTGCAGGCATACATGCAGACAGAACACTATATACATAATAAATAAATAAATAAAGCTTTAAAATATATTTTTAAAAAAATCATCAAAGTACTGTTTGGCAACCATCATAATAACAGTTGATTTAGGTAAAAATTGTCATTGGATGCCTACAGATGTGATGAGGACTAGGTTTACCTGGGAGATGCCTCATTGCAGTGACTAGCGTCATTACCAATGGTGACACCACGTGCCTCCTAATATGATACCTTCCTTGTCAGCAGCACATAATCTGACTCTAATGGGAAAACACCAGAGAAAAACAAATTGAGGGACAATCTATGAAGTGACTGACCTGTATTAAAAAAAAAAATAGTAGCAATACAAAGGCATAAGTAACTGTTGTATTTGAGCCTGTTCAGATCCAAGTTTGATCCAAAATTTTTCTTCCTTTTTATTTTATTGCCATTTTAATCTTGTACTAGATATTGTACTATATTGAAAAGGGGGAAATGACTTTCAGTTAAAAGTCTGACTGTAACTTACATTTGCTTTCTCTTTCTTTACTCTCTGGAGATTTTATATGGATTTTAAGTGGTGGTATAGATTTTGCTTTTTATTTCCTGTACAACAATCTATAATATCAATCATTGAATTAATTTAGCTACATTTTAAGCTGTTGGAAACTCGGGCTAGAGATGTAGCTTAGTGGGAGAACTTTGCCTGACATGCACAGAGCCCTGGATTTGAGCTCGAGGATTGAAAGGCCAAAACAAATAAAAACAGCTTTTGTGTGGTTCATACCAGCCATCCTTGCACTTAGGGAGATGAGATGGGAGGATCACTGCCAGCCTGGCCTACATTGTGAGACGCTGTTTTAAAAAAAAGTAAAGTAAAATGGGATAATTCTTGTTTTACCAAATTTTCAGTTGGTAGGACCAAGAGCAGTGTTCTTGTTTACAAATATGAGCGTGTATCTCTTAAGTCTCATGAACACTTAGTAGGGCCACTAAGATGAAGGAGTTCAGTGTAAGTCTTAGACAGACAGGTAGATAATGGGATGCTTCATTTGCAGGAAGGCAGACTTTGATGGTCATCTGATTTTTGTGCAAACAGGATAAGGGAATTGAGTGATTGTAGTTAATTGAATGAGTAATTAATTAGATAAATTAATTAATCAGATAACCATACCAAAGATTATGATTGGCTGTCAGTCCCATAAATGGTTTCTGGTGCTGTATTAGCTGCTGAGAGCAACTTGCAATCCTGTTCTAAGATGTAATTAGTAATTTGGATAAAGGCCCTTCATGGCACATGGGTCTCAGTTTTAAGTGACCCAAACCTAAAGCACAGGGTGATGAGAGCAAGAACTGAAAGTGATCAGCAGGGTTCTAACCCAGGTGGACAACGGCCAGAAAGAAGCAACATCTTATGGGTCTTTGGTTGCCAAATAGCCAGTTAATGATTTAAGGTATTTGGTTTAGTGTATGGATTGAGTCGACAGGAATTTCACAGAACTATTTCAAACATGAGGAAACATGGTTATACAGGTGGTTAGAAGGCTGTGAGGTGAAAGGGAATGCTAGCTGTTAAAGAAGCTGTAACCATAGGACAGTCCATGCCACAAGAATGTTGAAGCAAATAGGGTCACCATTCAGGTTTCCCCCACCCATCACTCCAGCTTCTGAAGAGGGAGCATCACTGTAGTAATTACAGATGTCCATCTGTTTAAGAAACCAAATTATATAAATTGTATTTAACTATCTTTTTAATCTTGAAAATGGTTCTGAAAATAAAATATAATAAGATTTTATTTTATCGTGTTGTCCTATGCTGTTGCTTCCCCCAGTCTTCAAAACAGCTTTCCCACTAATATTCCCACCTCAGTTGGATTAAGTTATCTTTAAGAGTATTCATAGAAATGTAGATGAGAGAGGGCATGGCGGGGGAGAGAGAGAATATACGAGCTCTTTGAGACAGGGTCTCCCTTAAACTCACCATCCTCCTGTCTCAGCCTCGTATTAAATTCTGGAATTACAAACCAGTGCCACCATATTTGGCTTCAGATAAGGTTTCCCTTAAAAAGACAGCTGAGTTGGGTGGTTAGACATTCTCTTTTTGTGTGTGCTCTTGTCATCTTCTGCACTGAAGCCTTTTAGCATTACTATGTAGACTTGATAACAAGTGTTTTAAGATACAAAATATTTGTCATTATCTCTGAAACATTGGAGAATGAGGTTTAGAATTGATTTCTCTTTTTCCCTCCCTTTCCCCCCCCCCCCAAATATTGCTTCTTTAGGTCAGTAACAGATCCAAGAGATGGAAAGAGAGTAGCACTCAAAAAGATGCCCAACGTCTTCCAGAATCTGGTCTCTTGCAAAAGAGTCTTCCGGGAATTGAAGATGTTGTGTTTTTTTAAACATGATAATGTAAGTGCAATTGGTGGTTTGGGGGAAACTATTTACTAGACTTGGTTCGCTGGCTCAGTTGAGAACAACAGTGAGTTCAGAGGGAATAGAATTCAGCTATAGTTTTATGTCGAACTCTGAAGAGCAGAAAGTACAGTGTGGTACTTTGAAATACCTGTTGGCAGGCTTCATTCCACATGATCTTGCTGAAGGGTCACAACAGATCTTAAGTTTTCATTGCTTTGCTTTCTTTATGCTTCTTAGGAGTCTTATATTTCCACTGTTCATTAGTGGCTCAAAGCTTCACAGTGTGTTAATCACTTCAGAGTCCATTTTTGCAAAATTTGACTTGGAGGTTTGAAAATTCTACTCCACAGTTCTGACTTACACAAGGCCTGACCCCGAATTAGAAACACCACACACATTTGCTTCCAGGCTAGCTTGGAATTACAGTGTATACTCTATTTATTGTTTTTGGTTTTTGAGACAGGGTCTATGTAGCCCTGGCTGTCCTGGAACTCTCCATATAGGGCCAGTCTGGCCTCGAACTCATAAAGATCCACCTGCTTCTGCCTCCCAAGTGCTGGGATTAAAGGCATGTGCTACCACACCTGGCTTGGGTTGTCTTTTTGATTCAGAGAATTTAAGCTACTAAATAAGTTTAAAGGCCCTCCACAAAGGAACATATTTGTTGGGAAAATAGATTAGAAAAAAACCATAGCCAAGACTGAAACAAATTAGACCTTTTCTGTGATTGAACCATGAACAAATTTAAGTGGGTTCTAGATTTATAAACAGACAAACTAATATTAAGTGAAGCAAAACAAATGTTGGTATTTAGTTGAGGAATAATTCCAGTATTCAACACAAAAGTAAAGCATGTATTTATATGAGTAATGTAAGTTCAGGAATTATTGGCCCTTGATTTTAAATGTTTTGTTTTTATCTTTTAACGTTTAGGTTAGGATGTAGGAAAAACAATTTCTGCTATAAAGACAGGATAGTCCTGAAGGTAAGATAGATAGTTTGCTTCCGGCTGTTTAGAGATACAAAGACTCATTGCACTTTAAGAAACCACATCTCCTCGACTAATCCTGAGTTAGGCGTCAGATTTATGTTAAGTTTACTTGGAGTTTCTTAGCATTGAACTGTTTTGTGAAAAGAGCTGCCTCATTCTTCACATAGTACTTAACTATTTTGATTGTTATAATTAAAACCTATCAAAAAATATTTCTTTTGAGTCTGTACTTGATTGCACAGAAACCTTAGTAATTTTGGCCTAAGTTCCAGTCTCACTTTTTAAGAAAGAAATGTGCTAAAATGTATTTGCTTGAACTAAGACTATAAGACTCATTGTATGGCTCACTAGAAGCTGCTTGGCTTGACATGTCTTGATTTATTGATTATCCTTCATGAACTCCCTCCCTCTCTCCCTTCTTTCTTTCAAGACAGAGCCTTACTCTATCACATAGGCTGGCCTCAAACTCATGACAGTCCTTCTGCCTCATCCTCTAAGGGTTAGAATTATAGTTGTGAGTCACCATACTTTACTAAAATCACATTTTTTTTTTTTTTTCTGAGACAGGGTTTCTCTGTATAACAGCTCTGGCTCTCCTGGAACTCACTCTGTAGACCAGACTGGCCTCGAACTAATAGAGATCTGCCTGTGTCTGCGTCCCAAGTGCCAGAATTAAAGGCATGCGCCACTACCACTTGGCAAAAATCACATTTTCTTAAATTTTTCTAAAAAGTATTGCTGGGCTGGATAGGCATATGCAAGGCCCTGAATCTAATTCCCAGCACTGGGGAAATGCTTCTTGTAGTCCACTCAAACTGCCTAGCACTGGCGTCTGTTTAAGTTTCAAAATGCCATTCAAGTTGCTGGTTTATACCTACATAAATCAAGGTCCCTAGATTTTGGAAATGTAAGCTAGCATGATGTCTCATGCTTGCTTAGTTCCTCATTTCTTGAATTCACCCTAGTACCACCCAACATCAGAGCACAGACCTGCTGTCCAATGCCCCTTTCCAGTGAAAAGATCTGATAAACGCTTCTTTCAAAGGAGAACTTTTCTTTTTTTCTTTTTTTTTTTAAAGATTTATTTATTTATTATATACACAGTGTTCAGCCTCCATGTATGCCTGCAGGCCAGAAGAGGGCACCAGATCTCATTACAGATGGTTGTGAGCCACCATGTGGATGCTGGGAATTGAACTCAGGACCTCCGGAAGAGCAGTCAGTGCTCTTAACCTCTGAGCCATCTCTCCAGCCCAAGAGAACTTTTAAAAAGGCAGTGGTATCACAAACTGCTGTTTAGCTTTGCTCACAACTCATTCCTATAAAGTAATTCAGTTCCTAAGGCAATGCCAGAGTAAGTAGTACAAGAAAGGAAACAATTCAGAAAGTCGCCCCAGTTTAGACACACAGCCAGTTCCAATGGGGTTTGTAAGAGACAGCTTAAGATCAGAGCTGGGTTTGAACTGTAGTTCTGATATTTGCTAATGATGTGTCTTTAGTTTATGCAAGGTTTGAGCTTTCTTGTTTGCAAAATGAGCATGATAAAAACAGAAATAGTTGTCTTGAGTGTTATAGAAACTAAATTTTTTTCATGATATGGACAGGTATACACAAACACTTATTAGAACTCCCAAGCTCTAATAAGAAAAGTACCTGTGACATCCATAGGAATATTTGAGTCACTAGTAGGATGTGAAGACGGTGTGACAACACTGTTTTATATATAACCAGTTTCTCCTTTGTTTCAGATCTGTCTATCTCAGCACCAACGTGCTTGGTATATGTAGAATGCCAGTCTTAAGAGGCAACCGATATTTGATGTAGCTAAGCCACAATTGGTCCTGTGGGGAAAGTGCAGTAACAGGTCAGATTGAGGGTGCAAAGAGCTGGGCGTGGTGGCCCATGCCTTTAAATACTCAGAAGGCAGAGGCAGGTGGGATCTTTGTTGAGTTCAAGGCCAGCCTGGTCGAATACAGAGTTCCACACTAGCCCTCACCAGCCGAGGCTATGTAGTGAGGCCTTGTCTCAAACAAAAACAATTTTGAAGCACTGTCATTTTTGAAGGGGATAATCCAGCTGTTTTAACGCTTACTGTTATGTGTAGGAAAGTTTGCTAGATGCTTATGTACACTAATTCATTTACATCATAAAAATCTTAGAAAGTAGGACTCATTAATCCCACTTTACAAAGAAACCAACGGCCCTGGAGAGGCGGCTAAGAGGTTAAGAGCACTGACCACTGACTGCGCTTCCAGAGGTCCTGTGTTCAATTCCAAGGAAACACGTGGTGGCTTAAACCATCTGTAATGAGATCTTGTGCCCTCTACTGGCCTATAGGATATATGTAGGCAGAGTACTGTATACATGATAAATAAATAAATCTTTAAAAAAAAAAAACCAACGATTTATCTCCCACAATCATGGTCACAGTTAAAAATCTGTCTGGCTCAAAACATGAATGAGCTGCTAATCCACTTAGCAACTTGGATAAATCTTACAGGCATATGTGTATAAATGAAACTGTGTAGACCAGCAAACAGTATGCCTCAGCCAATAGAGATGTCTGCTGTCAAACTTGACAACCTGAGTCACCTCCTAGGACCCACATGGTAGAAGGAGAGGATTGATTCCCACAAGTTGTCCTCTATCCCCACACTTGCCATGACACACATTCACTCCTCCACATACACACAAAGAAATGAATGAAAGTTTAATTTGGGGGGATCTTTTTTTTTTTTTTGAGACAGGGTCTCTGTAGCCCTGACTGCCGTAGAGGCTATTAATCTCACTCTGTTAATCCCACTAGGCTTAACTCAGATCCATCTACCTCTGTCTAATTCCTCTACTCCTGAGTGCGCTACCATGCCCAGCTTGAAAGTGTGGTTAAAAAAAAAAATAAGACAGACAGAAAACAAGAACTTCTTAAAAGCTGTACATAATAGAGTGTACGCCATTTTGATTCAATTTATGTAAGGTTTAAGAATTATGGTGACAGAAGTTAGGGTTGTTTCTAAAAGGGAGGGAAGGCACTTTCTAAGATGTTGAAATGCTTAATTTCTTGTAACTTTTACATGACTGTATATGCATAAAATTCATCAAATTATGCTCTTAGAATTTCTGCACTTTATGTTACAAACATGTAGCAATGATGTAGTTTCTCTACCTTAAGAGAATGCCAGTCATGGAACTTTGTTGATGTGTTTGTGTTTTACTCTTGTCTTTGTATCCTTACCAGAGTAGAAACTCTTGTTTGTTTGGTGAATGAATACTTAGATTTCTGTCACCTCCGCCACCACCTAAGAGGAGCTTGTGCGTGCTGATCAAGTGCTCTACCACTGAGCTAAATGAGTTCTTGTCTTTATACTTAAGATCATTCCTCATAATGGTTTTACTAATAAAAAGACAACTGAAACTTAGTTACATGGTCACCATATAAACCCTATCATGAATCTTCTAACTGGAAGATCAAAAGTCAGCTTTTTTTCCAGTTCTTCAAAGAATTGAAGAATATGCACTTCTTGTCATGACCATTGTGGGGTTGTTTTTTTGTTTGTTTGTTTTTTTGAGCAATAATGAAGTTTTATTAGGTGTTCTATACAGGGTGTTAAATGAGCCAGGTAGCAGTATTTCCACAGTCCAGCTCAGGTTATTACCCCCCATGCACTTATTCTATCCATCTACCCCTTCATCTATCTATCCACCCATCCATCCATCCACCCATCTATCTATCCACCCATCCATCCATCCATCCATCCACCCACCCACCCACGCACCCACCCATCTACCCACCCATCTATCCTTCCCTGCAATACACTTGGAGTATTGACCTTAACCCAAAGCTTGTACTATGGCATTAAAGCATTGAGAGGATGGACCAAATGCAGCCACCTCACCTTCAGCTCCTCCAAAGTCCAAGCCTCTCTTCTCTCCCTCCACATGAAAGAATTCCTTTCCTTGAGACTCCAAGGTCAACTCTTTGAAGCTGTGGTCCCTCTGTGAATGGCAATGTTCTTGTTAGAGTGGTCCATTATTACCAGCATGCTTTCTTCTTCTTCACACTTCAAAGTATTGATCTCTACATTTAGTATTTTTGAGGATTGCATGAATTGAAACAGATCTTGGCTGACACACGCTGGAAGTCCTTGGAAGCAGGGTCTCTGGGGTCCTAGATGACCACACTCTCCAGATGGATCTCCTCAGTCATGACCATTGTTTTTAAAAAGTAGATAAAATCTGGTGCGGTTTCTTTTGATTTGGGGTTTTTGTTTTGTTTTGTTTTATGCTGGATCTCATTATGTAGCCCTGGCTGGCCTGAAGCAGGTAGACCAGGCTGGGCCTTGAACTCAGAGATCTTCCTGTTTCTTCCCAAGTGTCACCACACCTGGCTACATTTTACTCCTTTGGGTTTTTTTGTTTTGTTTTATTTTGTTTTTTTGTGGGTGATGGGGATACTTGGCTTCCTTCCAAGGCACCTTTATAAGTGCCTTTCTGTTTACATCAAAAGGCTAATTTTTCTTCCATTTCCCCAAGTAATGGTGGAGTCGAGAAATTGCTGGCTGTTTAGCTGGGAGAGTTGCTCAGAAGCTCAGTGTTGGCGATCTCTAGCGTCCCGTATCACTTGCTCATCCACATTGCTTTTGAGGTCCTAGGCCCTTTCTGCTGGTCTGAGTACTGCTCTTGTTTCGTGGAAACACTGCGCTATGCACTGCTAGTAAACACTTAGATTAAAACAAAACAACAGGCATAAGAACTTCCAGGTAGAATTAAACCAGTCAGCAGCCAAATGGGTTAGGGCAAACATCTGACAGTGTTTGTGGCTTTGCTATAGGGAGCCTCATCCAACACAGAATAAGAAAGCCTCATTCTTCTTAAAATAGGGTTGTCACTTCCCACTAGATAACCTCTAATTAGCACAGAGAGATGTGAAGTGTAAAATAGCTGTGCCTAATAGACACTGTCACTCTTTGCATCTGCTTTCCCCCAAGCCGGAGTGCATCTTGCTCAGGTAGAGAGTTGAGAGTCTGAAAGATACCTAGTAAAATGCTGATTTCCAATCACCTTTCTCAAGCGTCAGACATTCGTGTTAATTTTTCTGATGTGACACAAGTAGGAAAGTTATACAGATTTGCTACACTGTCTAATTAAAGATTTTAAAGTATATAAAAGTGAGGTAATTGTTTTATATGATAAAAATTTTCTTTGAAGAAACTGGAAAATGTTTTCTGCTTATCAAAATTCTAAGTGTAAACATTTTAATTTAAAAAGAAATCCTTATAGAATCATCCAGACTATTTAAAAATCTCTATGTTCAACTGGTTTTAACTTGAGGGAAGGCTTTTTCATTAAAGAAAGGTTTAACTGGGGCCGGGCGGTGGTGGCGCACGCCTTTAATCCCAGCACTGGGGAGGCAGAGGCAGGCGGATCTCTGTGAGTTCGAGACCAGCCTGGTCTACAAGAGTTAGTTCCAGGACAGGCTCCAAAGCCACAGAGAAACCCTGCCTCGAAACAAAAACAAAAAAAGAAAGAAAGAAAGGTTTAACTGAAAACAAAGTTTTGAAATGGGGTCTTACTTTGCAGCTCTGGCTGGCCTTGAGTTCCTTGTATAAACAGGCTGGCCTCAGACTAGAAGAGATACAGCTGCTTCTCCCTCCCAAATTCTGGGATGAAAGGTTTGTGCCACCTACCTGACAACACATCTTAATTTAGAATTTTAAAGTAGGCCTGCAGAAATGGCTTAGTGGTTAAGAGTGCTGGCTGCTGTTCCAGAAGGCTGGGATTCAATTCCCAGCACCCACAGGGCAGCTTACAACTGTCTGTAACTCCACTTCCAAAGATCTGACACCCTCACGCAGACACATGTGCAGGCAGAACACCAATGCACATAAAATAAAAATAAATCATTAAAAAATATAAATAAAATTTTAAAATGAAAAACACTTGATTTAAGAAAAGAACAACATGGGCTGGGGAGATGACACAATAGTTAAGAGCACTGGCTGCTCTTCCAGAGGGCCGGGGTCCATTGCCACCAACCATGTGGTAGCTCATAGCTGCTTGTAGCACCCATTCCAGGGGGTCTGATACCCTCATACAGACAAACATGCAGGTATAAACACCAGTGTACATGAAACAAAAATAAGAACAACTATTAAAGTAAACAAGTTTTCTTGCACAGTTAAATTACAAAAGGAAAGAAAAGGGGAAGAAGAGAAATCTTTGTATTGAAATTAAAAAATGATAATCAATCATAATTTATATTTTTTTTACTAATAAGCAGTTTATTTCAGTAGCCAGTTTTACTTGTCATTAGTTAACAGTATTTACTTGCATTTGTGTCAAACTTTGTTTTCTTTTTCATTCTCTAAAGTTGACTTTGTGTTTTGTTTTGTTTTTTCCCTTTTCTCAGGTACTCTCTGCCCTTGACATACTCCAACCTCCACACATTGACTATTTTGAAGAGATGTATCCTAACCAGGGAGTGTAAAAGAAGGGGACATTTAAAATTATTATTGTTTAACCTGTTTTACCACCTTTTGGTGGTTCATGTCATAAATTACATTGTCTCATCCTTGCAGAAGTGGTTGAGTACCTACCTGAAAACCAGGTAATTTGAAATCCTAAGTATGTGGAGGAGCTCACTGTTACCAAGAGGTCCTGTGTGGTAGCAGATGGATGTCTGGACAGATCTCGTATTTATTCTCCATGTGGTTTTGTCAGCTACATGATTACTATCCCACTTGGCAGGCAACCAAAGAGGCAGCCATATTGTATAGAAACCTTAAGGAATGAGTGGCTTTGTTGTCATAACCAACAGCTGTCTGTCAATAGGATAATATTGTGCTTGCTTTTAACACTTAGGGTGTGATGAAGTTAAATGTGTTCCATTTAAGAAAAAGACAGTAGCAGTGATGGTGCCGGTGGTGATGGTCGTGGTGGTGGTAACTGTTACTATCTAGACGCCAAGCACGCTAAGTTCTTTACACATATTTATTTAATGCCTTTAACAAACTGTTGTGTGAGGTACTGTATTTGTTTTCATTTTACAGATAAGTAAATTGAGGCACAAAAGGTAAGAAACTTGGTGGAGATCACAGAGCTAGAAAATATTGGAATCAATGTTTAATTCAGTCTGGCTTGAAAGTATCATGTTCTCAATTCCTGCCTATGTGAATGTCTTCTGTTTCCACTAATGTTGCCTATAGATGGCTTGTTAGGTATCCAGAGTAATAACGAACAGTAAAATAATGCGTGTAACAGCTTTTGAGACTGCATGAGAAAAAGTGAAATATAGAAATATGGTCGTAGGCTGGGTGTAACCAGTTTCCATTTGCAAGTGACCCAGTGAAGCACCACGTTAAAGATGGAGAATAAGAATCCCATCACGGAGCTGGGTGAAGTCCTGATTGTATAGTCTGTTTGTACAAGAGTTTTTATGGATACTTTAGGCCTGTTATTCAGAATGAAAGCCAGTTATCTGTTACTTTTCTAACTTAACACTGAAACAAATGAAAATCTTTACTGGTAGCAATAGCTGGTAATCCCATCCTAGACAACTGTAACTGGGAACAATGAAGTGCTCCCAAAGAGTAAGAGAGCAGCTCAGTGGGTTAGGGAATGGGGAACCTTATAAGGTGATTGTGGAGGCAGTGAGCCACACTGCTAGAGTGTTTCAATCTGATAAACCAAACTCTTAAGTGCTGTCATCGTTGGCAACATTTTAATCCATGTATCATTTATGAAATTGATCCTTTGTTGCAGTACAACGTGGTGCACTTGAGGTGCCTCAACAGTACACATTCCAAAGAAAGGCCTTCTGACTTTTGTCCCTTGTCCAGCTCCTAGTTGATAAGAGAGACTTTGTGTGCCTAATACTTTTGGGCCAAGCCAGATCATTCTTGTGTGCATAAAACTGGTCCAGTATGGTGGCACACATCCATAATCCCAGACTCAGGAGGCTGAGACAGGATCTTGAGTTTAACGTCAGCCTGGACCACATCGTGAATTCAAAGACATCTTAAGACCATATCTTGGATGGATGGATGGATGGATGGATGGATGGATGGATGGATGGATGGATGGATGGATGGATGGATGAGGGGGAGGGGAGAGAAAGAAAAATTACCTAAGTGTCTGAAAGAACAAGTGTTGGAAAATTACTTTCTACTCGGTTTGCTACTCAGGCAGAATCATTAATTACTGCATTTCATAGGCTTCATGAAGTTGCTTGGAGAAAAGGAAGGTGCCATGGGAGTGAGCAGCACTTCTCTCATCCTGCAGAAGTGCCCTCTTAGGCTTGCCCAGGAGCTACCTTCTTTAACCTTTCAGTTGGTATTCTCAGTCTGAAGTAGTAGTCCTACCTCTTTGGGAATGAAGTTATTGAAAACAAACCTTTCTATAAAGAGAAATGTTCTTTTAGATACATATTTTACTCTATTATAGTTTGTATCAGAGGTCCCCAGGATAAGCCTCAGGGTTGTTAGACTTTCTGAAAGAACTCAGAGGACTCAGAAAAGCTGTTATTCTCATGATTACAGTTTATTATAGCAAAAGACTACAGATTACAATGAGCAAAGGAGAAGGCTCATCAGGTGGGTTTGGGATTCCAATTGTGCTCTTTCAGTAGAACAGGTGTCCCAGCTTTGATATATAACAACACGGGAAAGTCATGCCAACCAGGAAGGCTCCTTTGAGCCTTTCTGTTCAGAGCCTGTATTGTGGGTCATGCCTAATATGGAACCACCCATGTACCCAACCTTCATCTTCCACCGTTTCTCCCTTCTCTGCTAGAGGCCAAAAGAATACAACACAACACAAAGCCCTGGGCATAAAAAAACAGGTGCTCAACAGGAATTCTATTGTAAGCATAAACTTAATGTGCCATAGCCAAAACTCCCAAGGATACAGTGATATCAGGTATCAGGCAGATATTCTAGTGGCTCAAAGGTGATTTCCCAGCCTGAAGACTTTGGAATATATGGAGTTTGACTAAATGTGTATGACTGAATTTGTCTATGCTGTCCATAAATTATCTGTGGAGAAAGAATGTTTTCATTTAAAAGAAAAAAAAAGAGTATGAACACACTAAATAGCACATTTAAAGTGTTCAAGTAAGGTGAAAGTAACACGTTTCAATTGACTTCATTGAACATTGTCTAATTTTAATAACCATGTTGTTTACGTTATAGTTCAGTCACAGATTGCTTATATCAAGGATTAATTTTGTGTTCTAAGGTTTGTTGGTCCTTTAAAAAAGATGAAAATGGCTTAGCAGGTAAGGGCACTGCCTTCAACCCTGAACATCTGAATTTGATCCCTGGGATCTACATGTTAGAAAGAGAAAACAAGCCTCGTAAGTTGTCCTCTGACCTCCACACATGCACACCTCTCATACACACTCACAGACACATAATAAACACATAAATATAATGGCATGGAATCTTTATCAGGGAGGGATTCTCATTCACTTATTATCAGCCACTGTTTCATTGTTCCTGAGAAAATCTTGAGTCATCATGATTTCATATATTTCCAAAAGAAGAGTTAGGATAGTTAAGTTTTAAAATCATGAGTGGCATAGCTACCTTAGTAGTGTTAGTAGTCATTTTCAACCCATTTTATTAATTAGTACATGTTTATAACTCATCAAGTAAAGCACCTTTGTCATAAATACTCAGGGAGTCTTCTTAAAGTTTTCTTAAACATTTACTCTTTTTATTCTGCTTCATCGTATCACTTTGTAGCTTTCTTTTAAAACTGACTCACTTAAAGTAATGGAAAAAAATCTTTCGACTTTAAGCCTCATTATTCTTATGCTTCCTGTCTTATAATTTTTGCTTATATATAGAATCAAGAAAAGATAAAAGGTAATTAATCTCTGTGTGGTGTTATTTGTAAAAACAGGATGCTTTAACCATGAGAAGGGCCATACCTGTGGCTGCCGTACAGGTGTAAAGATTGTTCGGGAAGGCGTGGTTAGCTTAGACAGCAGGAGGGCAGCGGGCAGGTGAGAGTGAAGGAGACGCCTTGGTTCCGTGTGCTCTGCCATTCTGAAGCTTTCAGTGTCCTAAGAAGAGCTGTCTGCTTTTGTTTTCCTGTGATGCAGATGAATTTGTTGTTGACAAAGCAAAAAAAAAAAAGTCTTTAGTTTCTCTTCACACAGATATATTAAAGATTATATATTAAAAACACAGCTATGGCTGGAAAGATGGCTCAGCGGTTAAGAGCATTGCCTGCTCTTCCAAAGGTCCTGAGTTCAATTCCCAGCAACCACATGGTGGCTCACAACCATCTGTAATGAGGTCTGGTGCCCTCTTCTGGCCTGCAGGCATACATACAGAATACTAAGAATACTGTATACATAATAAATAAATATTTTTAAAAAAGCTATATTAAAGATTAATAGAGGCTCAAGTTACCATATGAATTGGATATATTATTTACCTATGTCAGAGCCCCCTCTATGGTATCTCAAAAATATGCACACATATTATACACATGGTTTTAGATAATGGGTTATTTTTCTCTTTTGGAGTGGTGCTATGTCTTTGTGAATTTTAGAGGAGATAATATTTTGGCTTTTAAATACAACTGGCCGTCTTCTGGTTGTGTGTTCTATAGCTAAAATTCAACCATCCTTAGATGGAAATATTCATGAGTAAACTTCATCTGTAACAAGTGTACAAAAATTTTTTTTTCCATGATATTTATTGAGCTCTACACTTTACTCTGCTCCCTTCCCTGCCTTTCCCCTCCCTCCTTCAACCCTCCCCCAAGGTCCCTATGCTCCCAATTTACTCAGGAGATCTTGTCTTTTTATACTTTCTACTTCCCATGTAGATTAGATCTCTGTAAGTCAGGATATGCTCCTGGCTTCTGCTCCCGGTGGAGCGTGTTTTCTCGGCTCTCTGTCCTAGGATTCTCGTTCAATTCCACTGCCATGGAATTTGTTGCCCCATCATTTTTTCCTAAACAGTATGACAGATATTTACACAATTTACATGTTATATTAGGTATAAGTCAACCTGAAATGTCCTAAAGTAATGAGAGGAGCTGGCAATATAGACCAGTGCTTAGAACATTTGTCTAGCGTGCACAGGGACCTGGGTTCAGCATCCCTGCACAGGAGGATCTGTGTAGATGTTACACACCATGTATTTGAGGGATTTTAGTATGTGATGTAGGGCCTAGAAACGAGCTCATGAAGATGCTGCAGGAGCACATGGTATATGGTCATGGTTAGAAACTGTTTCTGAAGCCTACTTGAGACTTGTTTTAGACAAGTTGTAAATATATTTATTCTTATACATACTAGACTTGTTTGTTGGAAATTTAATTGAGTAGATCAGTTCTTAGAGGCAGTCTGTCTCTTTGTTTTGACTCTCTCCCTCCCCCACTGCCCTTACCTCTTGTGTGTGCTCACACTTATATTGCCCAAGTAGTGAGGGGAAAGACGTAATCTCCCGTTGTACATACATTTACCACATAGTTACACTTTTTCTAAGGTAAGGAAAATTGTTATGTAATTCACTTTTAATACACAAATTTTTGTGTGTGTGTGTGTGTGTCTGCCACCACCGGCCGGCCAAAGACTTCTTCCTTTTGGCCACTTTTTTCTGTTTTTTCTTTTAAATATTTTTTATGGTTTATTTAACTTTTATTTTATGTGCATTGGTGTGAAGGTGTCAGATCCCCTGCAACTGGATCTTCAGACAGTTGTGAGCTGCCATGTGGGTGCTGGGAATTGAACCCGGGTCCTCTGGAAGAGCAGTCAGTGCTCTTAACCACTGAGCCATCTCTCCAGCCCCTTAATACACAAATATTTTTAAACCAGAAGATGGGCCTGGAGAGATGGTTCAGCTGTTAAGAGCACTTACTGATTTTTCAGAGGGCCTGAGTTAAGATCTGATATGTATATTGAGTGACCCACAACAACTTGTGTCTCCAGGGAGATCCTACCCTTCTCACCTCAGGTAGACATACAGACTTGTAATTAAAAATAATAAAAGTAAACCTTTAAAACCAAAAGATGATTTGAGACCTAATTGAAAGCTGACCCTGGTAGCAAATTCTTGTAATCTTAGCACTTGGAAGGGGAAAAGGTGGAGGATCAGGAGTTTAAGGCCAGCCTTTGTTACATGAGACTCTGTCTAAAGTCTCCCACTATTTTCCCCAAAGCCCTAGTTGAATAATTAATATTGTTCTAGAAAATCTGAGTTTTATGACCATTTTGATGTAATCAGATATACAGAATCAATATATAGCTTTGTACGGTTAATTATCTTTTCCCCCAGAGAGACTGAAACTAATAAAAAAATTATTATATTGATGCCTAATAGGCATTTTGCTTATATTTTTAAATAGTATGATTCTGAAGTTTTCCAAGCAACTAAAAATTAGTCAGTATGTAAATTATAATTGTCTCCATACCTGCCACCAGCAGGTTGTGGAAGCAGAGTAGAAGGCAGCAGACTCGGCCCAAGTCAAGTGCAGAAGGAGCAGGAAGTCCCAGCCACCAAGACCTGTTACACCTTCCAGTATTATTTTATTTTACATTTTTTAAAATTGTGCTAGAGTAGGTGTGAGTACATTCATGTTATAGTGCACACGTGGAGGTTAAGAACAACTTGCAGACATCAGTTCAGTCTCGTGGTCCCAGGGAAGGAACTCGGGATGTCAGGCTTGGTCGCAAGCACCTTTACCAACAGGACTGCCTTGGCAGCTCCAGATTGTTGTTGTTGTGTCTTGTTTTGTTTCGTTGGGGTTTTTGTTGTTGTTGTTTTTTGAGACAGATTTTCTCTGTGTACCTTTGGAGCCAATCCTGGAACTCACTTTATAGACAAGGCTGGCCTCAAAATCACAAAGATCCTCCTACATCTGCCTCCCAAGTGCTGGGATTAAAGGATGACCTGCCACTGCTGAGCCAGTTACAGTTTTTAACAGAAAAGTATCAACATAGGTATGTTATTTGACTTTCTTAAAGATAATTAGCTTTGAGTGGATTACATTTTTGTTTTGTTCTCTGAGTTTCTGCTAGGAAAACTGTATGAAAACAGTTTGCAGCTTAATTACATTCGACTGCTGAAGTTAAACTCAGAAACAGTTCTAACTGACTGAGAGACAATATTTTCTTTCGTCAGTATTCTGCACTCTGTGCAGTGCACATAAACAGGCCCGACATAGTACCAGATGATTACTGGATTAGAAATAAATACTAGTTTGTTTTGAGAAAGGCTTATTTTTAGCTTGAGATGCTAGCTTAGTGTCTTGTGGTAAAAAGTGCAAATGATGCAGGTCTTCTGTGCTAGATGTAGTTGCGTCCTTCACTTGGTGAGATGAGAAGTCTAATGGAGTGACCACACATCCTCGTCTGTTGCCACTTTTGGATTTTACCTTCATTTCCTGGTCTAGTTATCAATGTTACTTATTTCACTCTCAGAAGTCCCCCTCTTTGGATCTAGATTTGCTTGGTTTTCTTTGCTGGATGTTGTCTGTTTGAGACAGGATTTACTGTGCTTAGGCTGGGCTTGATTTCAAAATCCTGGTGTCTCAGCCTCCTGAGTGCTGGAGTTACAGGTGTGTGCCACTATGGCCAGCTTTTGGACAGTCGGCTTGGGTATTACAGGAGTGTTTCATGATAGTAGTTCCATCCCATTAAAACCTCTGATGCTGGAAGACAGCCCTTTAGCCTTTGGAAAATCTAGGCGCCAGTGCAGAGAGAACCAGCAAATGAAGTGCCTGTGTAATCTCACTCTTCTACACAGCAGCAATGTGGCACAAAGCATAAATTTGCCCTGAGAGTTTTAAAGAGACACATTAAAAATTTCTTGTTGATATATTCCATGAGCATAAGCATTATTAACCTTATTTGCAGGAATTTGTCCTTTTTCAGGACTGTGTTCCTGTCACTCAGAACAGTGCCTGACATAGTAGGTACAAAATCAACATTTTTAAGTGGTAAAGACAAAAGTCTCTGCACTACAGATTTTATAATCTAGTGTAAAATTCAATTATATAGATAATGATTATAATACAGATATGAAAGTATTGTGATGATTTAAAAACAGAGACATCCCTGTAATTCCAGCTCCTGGGAGGCAGAGGAGCGAGGACCAAGAGTTCAGTGATAGCCTGAGCTACATGATGTGTCCAGAAACACATGGGCACAGTGAAGACGCTGGAGGTCTGATTCTCACTGCTCCCATTTTAATTTTACAAGCTGGGTTACTTGGAAGAAAAGCATTTGATGATTTAAAGCAAAAGCTTTCACTTACATAGTGTCACCAAGCATAGAGGCAATGCCAAGAAGAATATAGCAGAGCAAACAAGGAGTAGCCAGATTCCCAGTCAATGATCATTTTTTTCTGTCTGGTCAGCGTTGTTTATTCATTCAGCCAAACAACTGTTATTTGTGTGACTTTAAACTAACTTCTGTGAATATAAACTTTATAAAGAAATTTAATATGTCCTAAATACTTTACCCCATCTTCATTTTAAGATAAAGAAACTTGGGTCTGGAGAGATGGCTCAGTAGTTAAGTTTACTGGCTGTTCTTGCAGAGGACCCAGGTTTGATCTCCAGCATCTGCATGGCAGCTCAGCTGTCTACTAACTTCAGTTCCAGGGGATCCAATGTCCTCTTCTGGCTTCCCTGGGCACCATGCACACATGTGGTAAACAGACATACATGCAGGCAAAAAAAAAAGTAAATTTTTAATTAAAAAGGAAGAAATAGAAACCAATGATTGTGTAGGATATGCCAAAAGAATACAGACAAGTGATGTTAGACTTTAAAGGTGGAGGTGGAGGTACTGTTGCAGCCAACAGGAAAAATAAATGTGTTTGTGTTGAGGAAAAGACATTTTAGATCTTCATCAAAGGATAGTAAGAGTTTGGACAAGTAGCATTGAAGAGAGTGTTCCAGTTGGAGTAGCAGAAGCAAGCTTTAATGAATGCTCAGTCTTTGGTTAGATATTAGCATGCAGTTTCATAATTTAGACTGGAGTAAATGCTCTCAAGTTCAGAATGACATTTAAGCTAAATTATCTGGACAGAGAAGTAGATTTCTCAGACCTGTTGTCTGCTTAGACTAATTTGAGCTCTTTTTGGCTTTTGGAGAATGGGTTCATACTTGTTAGCTGTGGTCTGGACATAGGTTGAATGTTTTCCAGGATACTAGCTTCCTTGAAATAAGGGCTCACACAGATATCCAAAAAGGCATGGTAACTTTACTTGGAGCATGACAATAGCACAGATTAGAGAGGATACGCTGTTAAGATTGACAGCAGGCCACATAAGGAGAGTTCTTTATTATTATTATTATTATTATTTTAATTTATAAGGAGAGTTCTTAAGAGCTACAGTCAATGGTGTCTGTAAGGAGAATGTGGTTACTAAGAGGTGTAGTTTGGGTAGGTCTCTCTGTTGATTCACGGTCTACCTTATTCTGCATGCATTCAAAACCAGTTCAGGCCAGATCAGCCTTCCCATTCTTCATACCTAGATATATTTGAGTAGGAGCTGTCTAAACTTGATTGTTAGGGTGGAGATACACTGTTGTTCAGAGAAGTGTATACTTAGCCCAAATCAGGTGACCTAAGGGTCTGATGTTACTGGGTATGTTGTTTGGGGGGCTTATGAGCATAGTATACACAGATAAAGGAGTTCAGATTAGAAGAGGGAGAAGGCATGTGCATGACCAAAGCCAAATAGTGTCCCAGGTTACTAAACTATTCCCTATGCTTGCCTTCTTCTTCCTCACACTTATTGTATTGGTTTAAAAAAAAATATGTATTTTGCAGCTTGTGGACTGATAATGTTCATCTTTTACTCTGAGTATATTAAGAGATCATTGAAGATTTGATTTTTGTAAATGAAAATTATGGGGCAATAAAATGTTCTCAGTATAGATAGAGGCTTATTTAAAAAAAAAACACCTGTTTTAGGTGTTTATATTTTGAGACATCTATGTAGCTCAGGCTGACTTCAGGTATGCTGTGTAGCTGAGGATGACCATGAGCTTCTGGTCCTGCTGCCTCCACCTCTCAGTTGCTGGGATACAGGTATATCCTCCCACTTTGCAGTGCTGGGATCAAACCTAAGGCTTCACGCGAGCTAAATGAACATTCTGCCTAGCTTCATCTACAGCTCTTAAAATTGTTACATTCATTTAAAACAAAACAAAACTATTCCAGTCTTTGTGGCTTCTATGGCTTCTGTTGATTAGTTGTTTGAATTTTTTTTTTTTTTAATCAGGGTCTCAACTAGCTGAGGTTGTCCTGGAACTTATTCTGTAAGCAGGCTGGCCTCTATCCGGGGTTTGCTGGCTCTGGATTTGTGTACATGTGAATGTTTTTGTGTACATGTGAATGTTTTTGTGTACATGTGAATGTTTTTGTGTACATGTGAATGTTTTTGTGTACATGTGTATGTTTTTGTGTACATGTGAATGTTTTTGTGTACATGTGAATGTTTTGGTCACTGTGGGTGATCATCAGGCTCCACCATCCACATCTGACAGACGCAGAGCTTGCTTGTCTTCCCTGTGCGCTCTGTAAAGCCTAGGATTTGAAATAACACCCTTTTCTCTGGGACGCTGTTGGGTTTTGTTTATTTGTTTTTTGTATTTTAGGCAGAGTCTTTTGTATCCCAGGCCTCAAAATCCTGATCCTGTGCCTCCACCTCCCAAACAATGAGATACAGGTATGCACTACCGCATCCAGTTCTATGCAGTGCTAGAGACTGAATCCAGGGCTTTGTGCGAGCTACACAAGCACTTTATCGATTGGGGAGGCATATCCCCAGCACTCTTGTCTTATTATGTATATACTTAGAGTTTTAGTGACAGAGACTCAGCCAACAGCCTTCCTGGACAGTTATAAGCTAGAATGACAGCTTTCTGTCTTGCTCGCTATTTTTCTGTTGATACAGTAGGTTTTTAGTCAGTTTTAAAAATTATTTTTAGGGGTGTGTGTGTGTCTGTCTGCCTGTTTTGTCTGTCTATATGAGGTCAGAGATGTCTTATCCCTCTGGAGCTGGAGTTACAGCTGTGGGTGCTGGGAACAGAATTTGGGTTCAGTGCAAGAGCAGTTTGTGTTCCTAACCAATGAGCCACCTCTCCAGCCCCCATGATTTTTAAGTCAGTTTTAAATTGAAATTGAGGTAGTTCTAATTTTTGACATTCTGTACAATAAATTAGTTTGCTTTGGGGGGAAGGAATTTGTCTTTGCCTGGGAAAGCTGTGCCATTCAAATAGTTGAACAGAATGACCTTTTACCCCATTGATTTCTGTAGAGAAGCACGGGTGTGCTTCAGAAAAGGTCAGTGCTTCTAATTGGAGCACACACCGATTTCTCTCTACTTGCAGAGGCACCATACTTTTTGTTGCAGGGATGATGGTGAGATTTAGGGCTGACCATTTGTTAAAAGAGAACATAACTTGCTTACTCTGGCACGTCGCTGTTGTTCTTTTCTTCAGAAAGCATTATTTGAAATCGACACTGTCCACAAACCAGAGTCTCTTTGTCCATGTATTTAAAGCTTTCGTTTTAATTTCAAATGAAATCTAGGTTGAAATTTCCTTCTCTGTGAACTTTATTTGAAAAGGAGAGAGGAATTAAAGGAAGAAAATTCATTAAGTCTTATGTATTTATGGTTGGAATGTTTTTTCAACAAGGAACGGCAGGAGTTTAGAATTCATGTCTGAAATGGATTAGAGCATGTTTTAACTCTCATTCATGTATAAGAGACACTGGCTGGAGGGTTTAATAAACTATGGTATACAAATCAAGAATTTACTGTGGCCTTTGGGAAAGTCGCTTGACCGCCATATTTGTTCCAGCATGTATCACATCAAGATGAAGACATTTTAAAGGTGCTTGAGCTCAGCCTGACAACTTCAGTTTGGCCCCCAGGACCCCCGTAGTGGAATGAGAGAACTGACTCCCCAGGGTTGTCCTGTGACCTCTGTAGGCAAGCTGTGGTGTGTGCTCGCACACACAGACTCACACTCTGATTCTTTTTTTTTTTGTTTGTTTGTTTGTTTTTCAAGACAGGATTCCTCTGTGGCTTTGGAGCCTGTCCTGGAACTAGCTCTTGTAGACCAGGCTGGCCTCAAACTCACAGAGATCCGCCTGCCTCTGCCTCCCTAGTGCTGGGATTAAAGGCATGAGCCACCACTGCCTGGCCACACTCTAATTCTTGATCAGTCCAGAAAATGAAGACCAGGTTCAATCCTAGCGCCTGGGAGCCAGAGTAGGCAGATCTGTATGAGTTTGAGGCCAATTTGGTCTGCATTGTGAGTTCCAGGCCAGCCAGGGCTGCATGATCAGACCTTGGCGCACCAAAATAATGATAATAACAATAATGAGAAAGACCATTTTTTTAGAGGCAGAATTTCAATATGTAACACAGACTGCCTTAGATTTAGAGGTCTTCCTGCCTCAGCCTCCTCAGTTCTGGGAATAGACATGTGACTACTGCACCTAGCTTAAGATGAAGATTCTTTTAAAAGAAAGAAAAAATAATTATAGAACTCTCCAAGTGTGGCGCCTACTTAATATTTAATACTACAAGGTTTCTTTTGTATAATCCAGCTTAGAGTTGGTTGCTATCCAGTATAAACTGAAAATAGATTGATGTTTTTATTATTTAAAATCAGTTTAAACAAAAGAAAAGCAATGCTGGGCAGTGGTGGTACACACCTTTAATCTCCCAGTACTGGGGTGGAAGAGGCAGACTGGCCTACAGAGTTCCGGGATAGCCAGCCAGAACTAGCCTGTCTTGGAAAGCAAACAAACAGCCCTGGCTGTTTTGGAGCTTCCTTTGTCCACCAGGTTGGCTTCAGACTCACAAAGATCCTCCTGCCTCTACCTCTGGAGTGCTGGAATTAAAGGTGTGTGTGTGTGTATGTGTAAGTGTGTATGTGTGTAAAATTCAAAATTCTTGCTAGGCAATGGTGGCACACGCCTTTCATCCCCGCACTTGGGAGGCAGAAAAACCTTTGTAAATTTGAACTGTCTACTCCTCCCAGCTACGTACCACAACCACCACACACCTTCCTATTCCTTTACAACTTTGTGTGCTTTCGTGTTTTGCATTTTTAATGACCCATGTAGACCAGTTTGTGCTGCCCATATATAATGGATTTGGGGCCACCCATTGGAGTGTAGTCTACCTGCCAGATTCCCTTCCCTCAAACTAAACTGAGTTCCTTTCTCCAAGAAATAAATCATCAACTGTACACAGCCCCTCCATTATACAGGAAAGTTGACTGGCTTGATCTCATTCGGGTCTGTGCGGGCGGCTGCTGTGAGTTGATGGTGCCCAGGTGGACTTTTGCAAAAGTCTAGAAATAAACCTACTCTGCATGTGGTGGGGAAAGTTTTAAGTCTTTTCCTTTTGTAATTTTTTAAGTTTTATTTTTATTTCTATGTATGAGTCTGTGGTTCATGCCCAGAATAGGTCACTGATCCCCTGAAGTCCAGCATAGGTGGTGGAAACCAAAGTCCTCAGGAATAGTAGCAATTGCTCTTGATCTCTGAGCTATCCTTCCAGCCCCTGAGTTTTATTTTTTTTTATTATGTATATAAGTGTGTATGGGGGCGTGTATTTTCGTGTAAGTGCAGATGCCCATGGAGGCTGGAGTGAGAGTTACAGGTATCTGTAAGCTGCCCAGTTCCTCTGTAAGAGCAGGAAGCACTGAGCCATCTTTTCAGTCCCTGGAAGAGATTTTTTTTAATGACCTATTTTTATTTTTTGTGCATTGATGTTTTGCCTGCATGTATATCTGATGTGAGGGTGTTGGGTCCCCTGGAGCTGGAGTTAACAGACAGTTGTGAACTTTCATGTTGTTCTGGGGATTAAACCGGAGTTCTCTGGAAGCGCAGCCAGTGCTTTTAACCACTGAGCCATCTCTATAGCCATATAATAGACTTTTGTAAAAGTAAGAATTTTTTTTTTAAGCTGGACTGGGGAGATGTCTCAGCGATAAGAGCACTTGCTGCTCTTCTAGGGTTTGATTTTGTAGTGCCAGTCCCAGGGGATCCAGCACCCTTTTTGGTGTCTGTGAGCACCTAACATTCATGAGCATGGATGTACATTCAGGCAAAATACCCACACACATAAAAATAAACATTTCTTTAAAATAAAGTTTTGGAGGTGTTAGCTCTTAATTTGGAGTGGACTTACTTAATACCTGTGTTCTTTAACCTTGGTTCAGCTCAGCTCAGCAGCACTCCTAAACCTCCAAACCTCCGTCCAGACCAACTCCGCAATAGCTCTCTCTTCCTCTCCATTACCTTTACCAAACCTTTCTTACACGTAGGAATTATGGCATAAATTGCTCCATCAGCCTGAAACCTCAAGATCATCCTCCCTGTAGCAGTTGTGCCGTCTCCTTTAGGGCTTTCCTGTCCACGGAAAGGTCACCCAGGCCTTCGTTCGTTACGGAATCCTAGGGTTGTGTTAAAAAGAACCTGTTTAAAAATTCTCACTCAGATTTTTCCCTTCTCTCCTTTTAAGAGAGCCACTACAGTTGCAACTTTTTCACACCAGCTCTTTGAAGCACTTCTGTTCCTGATGAAATTGGGGGGGGGCGCAGTGAGGGGAGGACTCCACTCTGGTCTTTTCACCTCTCTATTAAAATATAAATATAGCTAAAACTCGCCAGCTGGTGCAAAGGAAATGCCGCCAGGTTCTCAACTTGGGAGGATGAGATCTACAAAGGCACACCTAATTTCAGCCTCTGAACCCAAACTGCTTAGCCCTCTGCTTAACCTTTGAGTGTGAGCTGCCTGCCGAACGTAATTCAGGTGTGAGGGTTGAAGGAAACTCGTGAGACTGTGTTTATTTGATCATTTCTGTCATTTCCCACTGCTGTTACTCCACTTCTATTTTTTTAGGATGCATGTGTTATGTAGGGACCTGGAGGTTTCAGAAGCCACTATAAATATATCAGACTCACCTTAATTGGAGGATGTGGGGAATCAGTGGGGTGCTTAGCTACTTCACAGACCAGCTGTGTCTCCTGCTATCAACTCTACTCAAGAGCAGTACCTCAGGAAACTTAATATACCTAACACTAGCACAAGTCTGCATTTTATCAGCGTGCTCTTTATTTCTATGCTACTGGTTCTATGCTTTGCTCTATGCATGTTGTTAAATATTAATACCCCTGGATCACATAATTGGCTGTAGGTTTAATGTTACATGTCTAATTAGAGCTCTTTTCCTCTTACTGGTGCTCACTTAGAGGAGGCAGGAAAACCAGATGGTAGAAAATAGGATTAGGTTGTACTGGGCCTGGGGTGAAAGCTACTGAGGAGGCCGAGTTAGAAACTGCAAGGCCTGCCTAGACTACAAAGTAAGTTCAAGGCCAGCTGTTTTTATTACTTTTATCCATTCATGAGGGAGGGAGGGGTGCTCACATGGAGGCTGAAGAACACTTGCAGGAGTTGGTTGATTTGGCCGCGGCAGCTGCCTTCACCACACCACACCGCTTTGCCATCCCTGGGTTTGACTTTGGATGTGTGAGGTGCTCAGTTTCAAGATGCTAACCCAGCCGGGCGGTGGTGCGCATGCCTTTAATCCCAGCACTCGGGAGGCGGAGGCAGGCAGATCTCTGTGAGTTCAAGACCAGCCTGGTCTACAGGAGCTAGTTCCAGGACTGGCTCCAAAGCTTCAGAGAGACCCTGTCTCGAAAAACCAAAAAAAAGAAAAAAGAAAAGAAAAGCAAGATGCTAACCTGTAGCTAGTTGCTAACCACTGTGAGCCCATGGCTGCAGGACCCTTTTCCAGTGCCAGGAACCCACACAGGAAGTTCCCTCAGTTCTTAGAGATTGACTCTTGGGATTGTCCTCTTTGAGTTTTCAGTTTGTATGAAACCAACTATATATAGACCTACTTCTTAAAGTGACACATCCTGTAGAAAACTTTCTTCTGGCTCAAGAACTTTTTGCCCATATGTGACTGAACTCTAAAGAAATCATATTTTCCAGTCAGAAAAATCTCACATAAGACTGCATTAATGCGTGAACAGTGGGAGCTGGAAAAATGAACCATCCCAGTGGTTAAGAGCACCAGCTGCTTTTCCAGAGGACCTGGGCTCAATTCCCACCACCTACAAGGTGGCTCACAGTCCCAGGAGATCTGACACCCTCTTCTGGCCTCCTTGGGCACCAAGCTTGCATGTGATACACATGTGAGCAAAACACCCATACATATAAAATTAAAAACAAAAACAAAAGTGTACTGTAAGGCCAGAAAGTTAAAAAAGATAATTAAGTGAAGAGCTAGGAGTGGGCACATTTATAATCTCAGTACTTGGAAGGTTAAGATAAAGAGGCTAGCCTGGGCTACAAAGTGATCCCTCTCTTAAGAGTGAATAGTTTTCCTTCTCTTTCGGCAGTGATGCTCTTTTGAGATCACACTGGCTTAGAAGAACTTTGTTGAATGGTTCTCAGTTTCCTTTTTTACTTGCCATGTTTAGTTTGCCTAGAGTCTCACACACACACACCTGGTAGGAGGAGAGACTGATGGGTGAATAAGAGTACAGTTGTACATTTTTATTTCAAGCAGTCCTGAGTTCCAGCTGCCCTGCCCAGCTTGCTAACCTCGTTGATGAGAACGAAGCCTGCACTCTTCCTCACGGAGTGAATGAATAATGCAGAGCGCCCAGCACAGCTCCTGGCACTAACTAATGTTTAATAAACTCCTCACCCTTCTCCTCCCTGGAATGATGATGGTGGTGACTGCAACCTTGTTCCTTTCCCCTTTGTGCCAGACTCAATGTGATTCTAAACCTCGATGTCTAAATCCTGGCAAGAACATCGTTGTGCCTATTTTATAAGCAAAGAAATGTGAAAAGTTACGTAACATACCTAATGTTACCAAGCTGGTAAATGGCAGTCAAGACTGCAACCCTGACCATTTGGGTTCTACATCACACCACCTTCCCACTGGCTAGATCTGTTCAGCCTCTCATTTTCAAAGATGAGTTTGCAGGCCTTTTTCCTTCTGAAGTGTAATTATTTTGCTTTTAACTTGTCGTATGGTTTTATATTTCTGGGATTTGCTTCATCTTTTAGCAGACAGGGTATAGTTGAGAACAAGGGTGGAGTCTAGCACTAGAGGTCTGCTTCAAGCTAGATGTAACCTTTGATTCATTCATTTACCCTTCTAGACCTTTTGCTTTATGTGGTGACTTTGGTAATAGGACTGACTTCTTGGAGTTAGTGGACAAGACAGCAAAATAATGAAATGTCAAGTATATATCAACTGTTTTTCCTTTTCGGTCAAACAACTGTGTCCATATACAAAAAAATCCAGTTTTCTTGTCCGTGTGCATCATTTTATATATCAGTGTCAGTCTCTCTCTAGTCCCGTGACTGTTTTCCTTGCATTCATGTGTCCTTTTTCTCTGTCCCATCATTGAGCTAGCATGCTCTCTACACCCACTTAGTACCCAGTCAGTATTTATTGATGTTAATGATGATGGCTAAACAAAGATGCTCTTGGCATCAGTCCTGCAGCCTCTGAGCCTGCTTGAGTAATCATGACTTCCTAAAAACAGAAACGTTCAATCATCGCACTCCTGATCGAAGGTCAGAATTTAATGTCAGTGTTTGTTTCTGTAGTGATTGTGTCGCTTTTTCTCTGCAGAATTATCTCTGACAGTTAGGGCACTCGGGGTTTCCGGCATGAAGCTGATTATTCCTGTGTTCTTAAATTACTTCCTAAAGGAGATGTAGCATCCTAGAGATAGATGTGTTAAATAAATATTGATCATAGTTCAGATTTGTTTTAATTGGAGCATGAGGTCAGGGAAGGCTCAACATTGAGGTGGTTTTTTGTTGGCTACCAGGCTCTAGGTGAGGTTTCTAATCTCTCAAATTACGCAAACCTGTTTGTACTTTGGAGAGCCCTCTTTTTTTCTCTTCCCTTCTGTCCCACCTCATTTGCTTAATCCCGAGAAGGTTTCTTAACCCCACCCTTTTCCTCTAATTCTGTCCTAAGCCACCTTTGTGGGAATCTGGTCAGTGTTCACTCGGGAGCTCAGCCACTGACACATGAGTGTGTACTAGCTAAAATGTCCTATCATCAGGGTTGAGTTTCTAACTCAGTTTATAGTTGGGTGATTTGTTTGCATGATCTTTTTAAGGTTTATTTTTACTTAGTCATGTACATCCCTTTGTGTCTGTGTAGGAGTTACATGCACACGGTACTATTGCCTATGGAGGTCCGAAGACTTGGGCAGCAGAGTCCCTAGAGTTGGAATTACATGTGGTTGAGAGCTGTTCAATTTGGGTTCCAGAAAAAGAATTCAACTCATCTACAAGAGTAATACATGCCCCTAACCACTGAGCAATCTCTCCAGCCCCATAATTTTCATACCAAGATTTTTTTTAATAAAGGGATAAAAACATATGTGAATTTCTTTTGCAGAGAAATGTGAGATAGTAGCCAAAAAGAAAATGCCCTTCATGCGACCTTTCATTTGATAGAAAGTAAAGGCTGCTATTTCTTTTTTCCTTTTACTCTGTCTGTTGGGTTGATTGGGTTTGGGTCCTGAAGACTGAACCAGTGCCTTGTATGTACTCTTCTACTGAGCTGCGTCACCGCCTTTGTATTTTGAGACCGAGTCTCACTGAGTTGTACAGGCTGACTTGAATTTACAGTGTGGTACACACAGGACTCAGACTTGAAGTCCTCCTGAGGAACTCATGGCATCACTAAGCTCCATCCCTGGCCCAAAGAGTTAACAGTGGTAGCCACACTTCTCTCCCTGCCACTGCTGGGGATGGGATCCCAGGGCCCTAACACTGTCTAAGCAAGCAGCTTTCTAATGAAGGTACATCCCTAGTCCTGCTATAATTCATTTTATCATATCTGATAATTCCCAAACTTAAATTTTATTTCAACTTTGACTTCTCATCTAAGGCTTGACTTAATATTTCCAATAATCTAATTTATAATCTTTTATTTTTTTTCTGTTTTTCTATCAAGAACCAATAACCAACCCATCTATTTTACCACGGCCCAAAAATTTCCCTGGAATACCTTGTCACATAAACAATAAACAAACAAATAAGTGTTAACATATATACATGGAGGGGGCACACTCTTTTTAGTTTTCTCAAAAGTATTTAATAGAGACTGAGTGATTTAGGTAACCACATATGATTCATAGATGGAGAGAAAATTTTTCATTTTTGGTTTTTCAAGACAGGATTTCTCTGTGTAGCCCTGAAGACCAGACTGGCTTCAGACTCTATCCGCCCACCTCTGCCTCTCGAGTGCTGGTATTAAATGTGTTCTCCACCACTGCCTGGCTGAGAAAATATTTCTTGAGTTGTCAGAGTTTTATAATTTGCCTAACAGGATAAAATGAATAAGTCTGGAGACAGAGGATACTCAGGAGGTAGAAGTGGACAAAGAGTAAGATAGACATGTTGATTGAGGTACTTTTTAACCTTTGTTCTTTTTCAGATATGGGCTGAAGGGCAGCATCGTTTGATCTGTCAGTCTGCTGCTCCTCACTGAGAAGGCCAACACTGTTTTTTTGTTTTTTTTTTTAATTTTATTGATATTTATTGAGCTCTGCATTTTTCTCTGCTCCTCTCCCTGCCTTTCCCCTCCCTCCTTCACTCCTCCCCCAAGGTCCCCATGCTCCCAGTTTACTCAGGAGATCTTGTCTTTTTATACTTTCTACTTCCCATGTAGGTTATATCTATGTAAGTCTCAGTTAGTGTCCGTATTGTTGTCTAAGTTCTCTGGGATTGTGGTTTGTAGGCTGGCTTTCTTTGCTTTATGTTCAAAAACCACCTATGAGTAAGTACATGTGATAATTGTCTTTCTATGTCTGGGTTACCTCACTCAAAATAATATTTTCTAGCTCCATCTATTTTCCTGCAAAATTCAGGCTGTCGTTATTTTTTTCTGCTGTGTAGTACTCCATTGTGTAAATGTACCACATTTTTTTTTATCCATTCTTCAATCGAGGGGCATTTAGGTTGTTTCCAGGTTCTGGCTATGACAAATAAAGCTGCTATGAACATAGTTGAGCACATGTCCTTGTGGCACGATTGAGCATCCTTTGGATATATACCCAAAAGTGGTATTATTGGGTCTTGAGGAAGGTTGTTTCCTAATTTTCTGAGAAATCGCCACACTGACATCCATAGGGGTTGTACCAGCTTGCATTCCCACCAGCAGTGCAGAAGTGTTCCCTTTTCCCCACAACCTCTCCAGCATAAG
Source organism: Ondatra zibethicus (assembly GCA_004026605.1). Classification (NCBI taxonomy): domain Eukaryota; kingdom Metazoa; phylum Chordata; class Mammalia; order Rodentia; family Cricetidae; genus Ondatra; species Ondatra zibethicus. The sequence continues at coordinate 115,581 of PVIU01004189.1, forward strand.
TTGTCATCAGTGTTTTTGATCTTGGCCATTCTTACATGTGTAAGATGGAATCTCAGAGTTGTTTTGATTTGCATTTCTCTGATGACTAAGGATGTTGAACATTTCCTTAAGTGTCTTTCAGCCATTATAGATTCCTCTGTTGAGAGTTCTCTGTTTAGGTCTGCACTCCCATTTTTTTATTGGATTAAGTGATCTTTTGGTGTCCAATTTCTTGAGTTCTTTGTATATTTTGGAGATCAGACCTCTGTCTGATGTGGGGTTAGCGAAGATCTTTTCCCATTCTGTAGGCTGTTGTCTTGTCTTGTTGACTGTGTCCTTTGCTTTACAGAAGCTTTTCAGTTTCAGGAGGTCCCATTTATTAATTGTTTCTCTCAGTGTCTGTGCTGCTGGGGTTCTATTTAGGAAGTGGTTCCTTGTGCCAATGCGTTCAAGTGTACTTCCCACTTTCTCTTCTATGAGGTTCAGTGTGGCTGGCTTTATGTTGAGGTCTTTGATCCATTTGGATTTGAGTTTTGTGAAGGCCAACACTGTTAAGAGTAGATTTAAGCCTCTCCCCGCCTCTGTATGCTATATCTCAAAATAGGAATGGTTGCAAGTTAGTTACGAATGAAATGACACAGAAGCAAATACAGGTTTTCTAATTTGAAAAAAAAAAAGGCCAAGATTTCTCCTTTAGTTCTCATAATCTGTAACTAAAAGTACAGAATTCAACCATGCTTTATTTCAAAGTAGTCTGTAGCCCTGGATGATTTTTATTGGCACAGGCTAGGGTCATCTGAGAAGAAGGAACCTTAATTGAGAAAATGCCTCCTTAAGATTGGCCTATAGGTCAGGCTGGGGGAAGCATTTTTCTTTATTGATGCTTGATATGGAAAGGCCCAATCCATTTTGGTTGATGCCACTTGTGGGCTGGTGGTCCAGGGTGTATAAGAAAACAGACTGTGCTTGCTTCGGCAGCACATATACTAAAATTGGAATGATACAGAGATTAGCATGGCCCCTGCACAAAGATGACACAGGAATTTGTGAAGCGTTCCAAATTAAAAAAAAAAAAAAAAGAAAGAAAGAAAGAAACGAAAACAGACTGAGCAAACCAGTAAGCAGCATTTCTTCATAGCTTCTGCACCACTTCCTACATCCAGGCTCCTGGTTTGAGTTCCTTCCCTGACTTCCCTGCATGATGACACCCTGCATACACACATAGTTTTAAAATAATAAAAATAAATCCTTTTATAAAAAAGAAAGAAATGTAAGATAGTATTTATGATACATGTAACATTTATGCTGACAGGAAATGTGACCTTGGGTAAGTCACATAAACCCTCTAGCCTAGGTTTGTATGCCTGTTAAGTAACATCCTCTGGTAATCAGTATTTGAGAAATCAGTAAAGGAGTTTGAAACAGTAACTTTTTAAAGAAAATCAGCTCCTTAAGGCAGCACAGAGACTTTGTTGTCTTCAGCACCTGAGCTTAAGAGCTACAGTGCTTGCTCCCGAACTCACCCATTTGTCGTTCATTTGCATCATTCATTTTCCTGAAACAAATCAGAACATTTTGAAATTCATATTTCATGGAGCTACTTAACTAATTGCCGCAATCAGCAGCAATTTATTTTATACCAGGGCTGTTCAAATCACTCTGAGGTTGGCACACCATGCACAGTATGTTTTTAATGGTCTTATTTTTAATGACAAGTTTTTATCTAGGAAATGGTTAATCTGCTAATATTCTCCTGGAAGTCCAAGCTCTGGTTCTATAGGTCATCTTCACCCAGTGATAACTTTAAAGACCATAGCAAAGCCATTGACTCAGTAGGTACACCAGCTGTTAGAGAGGCTGTCCTATTTAGAAGGACCAAGAGAGGGTAATAGCACCCTGTTTCTATTCTTGCGTGGAGACCCTCATTAAATTACTCAAACAATAATCAGATAGATGCTGTTCAAGTTAATGGCACCTCTGAGGCCCTGTCAAGAGAGCTTTATTTAATGTGCAACAGACCTGGAGTGATGCAGGTGCCTTTTCAGGCCCTCATTTAATTTAAGCTGCGTTAGTTGGCATGGCAACTAGTTTAGACATCTGGGAGGCAGTATGCTGGGGATTGAGACTTCAGAGGATTTTGCCAGAGCAAAGCAGAAACCTTATCATAATGCAGTATGTGTTACCGCTGAGTTTGTGCAGTTACAGTGCTAAATTTTCAAGTTCAGCAATTGTGTTTTCCAAGAAAAATTTAAAATTTTTGTCCTAGTGGTTTAATTGTTTTGTGTGATTTTGTAAAAATGCTTCATTCATGGAATAAAGATATATTTCTCTTAAAATGTACTATGCTAAACTTAAAGCATAGAAAACTAATTTTCTGCTATTTTAATAATTTAAAGACCTCATCAAACTTTTCAGTGTTGTATGTTCAAGAGGGATTAGAGGGAGTGAAGACATTTCTATACTGAGGTGACAGAGAAGCATAGAAGTCAACAGGAACTCTGTGCCATTTTGCCTAGACTTCTGGCTTAACTAGAATTTACTAACCCAGCCTGTCTTCTCCTGAACAAGGCTTAGTAAGCATGCATTTAAATTTCTCCTTAAACATCTTCCTGGAAAACTGGAAGGGTTTTCAAGTTCCCGGATCCTGGAGACAGTGTTATAGTGATATAGCTGCTCGGGCTTAGCAGAAGAAATGTCAGCCTGGTTATGTTTTGTGGGGGATTTTACACTTGAATTTGTGGTCTTTGTTTGGAAGAACTGACTTGTATAAATCACTCTCTGTGAAGTTTTTGTCTGATTCATCTAGCTCTGTTAGGTATGAGCCTCATCTTGACTTGGTGTCTGTAAATGCTGAATGAAGTATCATATTTTATTTAGAAATTAGTAATTAGTTATAAAGTATCTGTTGTGGCTGGAGAGATGGCTCAGCTGGCAAGAGTGCTTCCTGCTCTCCGAGTCACAATGACATGCAGCTAGCTATTGCCACCATCTTTCTGTCTAGAGGACTGGTTCTCAACATTTGGAAGTCAGACAACCCTTTCACAGGGGTTGCATTGATATCCTGCATATCAGATACTTACATTACGATTCCTAACAGTAGCAAAATTCAGTTAACAAAGTAGCAATGAAAAAATAAGATTGGCGGTCATCACAACAACAGAAACTGCTGTTTAAAAGGGCCTCAGCATTATCAAGGTTGAGAATCACTGAGCTATCATCATGACTGTACCCTGATAATGTGAAAATGACGTTGTTGCCCTTCTGCTTGCCTGCACACCAGCTGCCATGCTAACACTGAAGTTTCTGGCATCACAGCTGGGCTGCCAGTCCTGTAGTGCAGAAGACAAAACAGATAGAGCCTGTTCTTCATCCAGGCAAGAAAAAAACATTCAGTGCTGGAGAAGAAAGCTGTGGGTAAACTCAGCAGATATGACAGATGAGTGTTTTAGCGTAATCCTTTAGGACTTCTTTTCCCTGAATAAAACCTCAACTTGACAACTGTCTTACTCCATTTGGACCACTATAAAGAAATAATTGAAACCTTTGTAGCTTATAATGGCAGGAATTTGTTCTGGAGGTTGGAAAGTTCAGAGTTAAGGCGCCTGATGGATTTGATGTCCAGTAAGGGCCTTCTTCCTATTGAAGAGTCTTTTCACTATAACCTGCAATTTTCGTGGAGCTGACGAGCTCCCGCGGGCCTCCTCTATGGGAACACCAATCCCATTCATGGGGCTCCGCCCTCATAAGCTCATCACCTCCCAAAAGGATTTCAGCATGAGAGCTTTGGGGGAGCATCAGCATTCAAACCATTGGAAGACAATAATGGCATCTGTGCAGGTTTTTCTGTTTCACATAGTTTTCCCCTATATAATGTTCATTTACTTGATCCTTGAAACTTAATAGAGCCAAGAATTGAATTCAGTCGTGACACACACTTGTATTCCCAGCATTGGAGAGGCTGTGAAAGTTGTAGGCAAGCTTGGACTACATATAATTAGTAAAACCTTGTCTCAAGTTTCTGTTTGTGTATGTGCAAAATAGTAGTTTTTTTATTTTTTTTTTTTTGTCCTATGATTAGTATTTCCTAGAAAAAAATGGTGTATTCTTAACATGGAATCTGCCTTACAAGCGAAATGTATTACACTGTACAAAATACAGCAAAGGGCCTGAGCATGTGGCTCAGCTGCAAGAGTGTTTGTCTAGTGCCTTAGTTAGGGTTACTATTGCTATGGTAAAACACCATGACCAGAAACAAGTTGGGGAGGAAAGGGTTTGTTTGGCTAACACTTCCAAATCACTGTTGATCATCAGAGGAAGTCAGGACAGGAATTCAAACAGGGCAGGAATAAATGCAGAGGCCACAGAAGGGTTCTGTATACTGGCTTGCTCCCTGTGGCTTGCTCAGCCTACTTTCTTATAGATCCCAGGATCACCAGCCTGGGCTGGCCCCACCCACAGTGGACTAAGAAAATGCCATGCAGTCTTGGCTGCGGTCCTGTCTTATAGGGGCATTTTTTTTTTCAACTGAGGCTCCCTCTTCTCAGAATCTTGAGTTGACATTAAAGTAGCAAGCCCATCTTGCATGTTTAAGCCCCGAGGTTTCCATCCCCAGCATCTCATGGACCAGGCATGGTGCTCATCCTAGTACTGAGGAGGTAGAGGCAAAAAGAACAGGAATCAAGGTCATTCTTAGCTTCATAGTGAGGCCCTCCTTTTTGAGACATGGGAACCTTTTTAGATGACTCAGTGACTGCAAGAGGACCTGAATGTTAGGGCCCAGAGCATAAGGTTACCATTGGCTATCAAGTTGGGCCAGCCTGGGCTGTGGTAGATCCTTTTTTTAAAAGCGGGGGGGGAGGGGGGGGTGCAAGATTGGCTCTCGTCATCATGTTCCTCTTTTCTCTACAGCTCACACATGTGACCTGTAAACATATAAGTGGTTTTTAACGTGAAACTGTCAGTTTTCATTCCTCTCTATACCCATCCAAAAATGTTAGTAAATGATTAAAAGTTAAGACTTAAAAGGGCAGAAATCTAAGCTGGCTGTAATGAAAACACAAAACAGGTTCGTTTTTACAGGATATAAAAATGCACAGGAACTGGAGGCATTAGGTGTTGCCTCAGAAAGCAAGAATGCAGATGAATCATAAAGGATTGACTACACGAGGTGGGGGGGAGAGGGAGTACCAAGACTGCATCATCCCCTAACCTGCAAGAGAGTACATACAGCATGCTGATCCTTGGTATCTCTGACTTCTCACCCCACTCACGCAGGACCCTGGCATCCCAGCCTATGCTTCTAATAGGACTCTTTTAATGGAAAATGAATTCACCAGAGAGGAGCCACACATAACTGAGGTACTCTTGGATAGCAGTACATACAGCTTCCAGAGCAACTCATGGCATAGTATAGAAGAGGAATGTTAAATAAGCACTTAATATAAAAAGATTTGAATAGCTTGAGAAATTGTTCACTATATTTTAAACTTCAAAATGATGTACTGTAATTCTACTTGAAAAAATTGATCAGATTTACATAAAGCTGCATATAATTTTTGTTTCAAGATTGTTTAATATAGTAAAAAATTAAAGATAACTTATATTTTTAACAGTGATGGATTAGTTAAATGAAAATTCTGGAAATGGGGGTAGTAGCATAAACCTGTACTCCCAGTACTTGGAAGGTAAGGGGCAGAAAAGAAATTCAAGGCTGTCTGCTACATGGCGAATTCAAGGCCAGTCTGAGCTCTATGAGACTGTCTTGTAAGTAAAAGGGGACCTGGGTAGTTTTCATCTTCTCTTTTATTTACCAAGTTTTGTACAAAGAAAGTTTTTATTTTACTTTGCTTTTGTTTTTCGGGGAAAAATATAGAAAACTTCAAAAATACACCAAAGTACAGATAAGAATATAACTCCTACAGCACTCTGGATGGAGAGCAGGTAGATCTCTGAGTTTGAGACCAACCTGGTCTACAGAGTGAGTTCCAGGACAGCCAGGGCTACACAGAGCTCTGTGCCAAAAAACAAAACAAAAAAATCTCCTGAAATGCCCAGCTTCAATATTTCTCATTTTTTTTCCATTCTTCTCTATCCCAACCCCTCTTTGGAGGTGGGCAGGATTGTTTTAAAATAGATTGCAAACATCACATTATTTAACTTATAAATGATTTATGTGTTTTTGATAAGGACCATCATCAGAACATATGAATGTGTCATTATGGTATCTTAACATTGGTTTATCCTTAATATCCATCCCTAATTGCCCCCAGGGCTCTCTTTGAACCAGGTTCTAAATAGAACCCACATAGTTGTACTTTCTTATTAAGTCTCTTAGATTCTCTTTCATCCCAAGCATCCTTTTCTGCCTTCCCTCCATCTATCAAATGCAGTTTTTGAGGAAGCAGGCAGGGGAGCATATGTGACTTAGGCTGTATGATAGTGGTTACTCTCTGGGTAGAGGAATAGGGTTTGGTTAACGTGTGCTCTTCAAGAGTGACCAGTGCCAATTAGTCCCAGTACTCTTGAGGCAGAAGCTGGCAGATCTCTGAGTTTAAGGCCAGCCAGAGCTCTATAGACTCTGTCTCAAAAAAGGGGAAAAAAAAAAAGATTTTTAAGATGTGACTACTCACATAACCTCCTGCCTGGATTGCACTGGGTCTGGGTGTTTCCCCAGCCTGCTTGCAGCCCTCTCTGCTTAAGACCTGCTTCCTAGAGGGCTTGAGTTCTGTACAATAAATGCCAGTTCCTACATAAAAACACAGGTTTGTACTGGCTGCTGTGTTTTAGGGATCTAGGGTCTCCAGTGAGAGTGATGACAACAGGTTGGTGAATGAGAAGAGGCCTAATTGTAAGCTAAACTCTGAAGCTAAAGCCAGCAGGGCTTTCTCTTGGAAAGATGGAGAGAGTGAGATTCCAAGGATGACTTCCGGGTTTGTGTTTGGTGGTGTGAAGGAAAGGTGTAGGCTGGATTTGAATATTCAAGAGGGTGAGTGTGATGAAGAGAACAGAGGACCAAGGCTGGGATGTTCTAGCATTTGGAGGAGAGGAAAGGAGAAGGAACAGAAGACAGCCAGAAATAACAGCCAGTGAGAGTCTAGCAAAGCCTCCTAAGTGTCCTAAGGCCATCTAAAAGTATCTCTAGGAGGGGACAGTTTTCACCCATTGTGTCAGGTGTTAGCACAGATTCGGCCCCTGCCTCTGTGTTGTCCTCAGCTGCTAGCTTTAAAAGCTGTGAAGTGAAGATTATCTAAAGAAAAGTTCCCGGGGCTGGAGAGATGGCTCAGTGACTGCTCTTCCAGAGGACCCGGGTTTAATTCCCAGCACCCACATGGCAGCTCACAACTGTCTGAAGATCCAGTTGCAGGGGATCTGACACCTTCACACCAGTGCACATAAAAAATAAAGTTAAGGGCTGGAGAGATCGCTTAGAGGTTAAGAGCACTGACAGCTCTTACAGAGGTCCTGAGTTCAAGTCCCAGCAACCACATGGTGGCTCACAGCCATCTGTAATGAGATCTGGTGCCCTCTTCTGGCCAGCAAGCATACGTACAGACAGAACACTGTATCCATAATAAATAAATAAATAAATCTTAGAAAGAAAAAAAAAAACAACCAAAAAAACAAAACAAAAGCTGTGGGGTTTTTAAAAAATAAAATAAATAAATAAAGTTAAACCATTAAAAATATTTTTTTTAAAAAAAGAAAAGTTCCAATTAAATCATAAAATCATGCAAACTTTTAGTGAGTTTTTAATTATACCCAGGGTAAAACATAAGTCTATTATTCTAACAAATATAGCAAAGGGGTTCCTTAACATTGATATGTCTTGTCAAAATTCTGGATTCCACTTCTCCATGTCTCCAGCTTTTGATCTCCTGCCATGAGTCAATTGAACAAACTCCTGAGACTACAACTGAGCACAAAGTATCAGAACCATGAACTACTTACCTGTACTAATAGGCTTTCATAAACACATGCAGAGTTAACTAAGTGGAAGGTTACATTGTTCTGATTGTGAGGAGGCTTGAATTAACCGTTTCATGTGTTTTGAGCAGTACCATACTTTATAAAGTACGTAAACCACGGTTGATGGGTAGATTGTGATCATTTTTGCTGGTGTTTTAAAATGGGCTCACCAACCCCATATTTTCATTTAAAGGACACCCCAGTTGCTCACCAAAATCTTGAGATTAATGGATCTTCGTACTTCTTCTTGGCCTGGTGGTTACATATGCGTTTCTCTTGTTTGTGATGATTGTAGAGGATCACTGGTTTTTTACTTCAGTTCTTAAACTTGTGAATTCTTTTAATTTAGGCACTGTTAATCCTGTAGTGTCTGGAATTCTCACCTTCATCAGTCTAGAAGCTAGCTGTCTTCACTTCCCAGCCTTGAGAATGGAAGTTACTCTTTAATCTGATGACTTCACTGAGGGGGTTGGGGGCCAATTCTCTGACATCTCCTTAACTTAAGATTTGAAGATACGTTGTCACAGAATTGATGCAGAGTGACCTACATAAAATCATCGTCTCTCCTCAGCCACTCAGCTCAGATCATGTCAAAGTTTTTCTTTATCAGATTTTGCGAGGTAAGATTTTCCTCTACCAAGATGAGTTGTTTTGCTCTTCATTTGAACTTTATTCTGGCCTTCCAAGCCTTGTTCTCCAAAGATCTTTTTGTCTGAAGCAAAGTTGTTTTACTGTTTTTGTATTTGATGTTAAACAAGAGGCGTGGGAGTTAGAGGTGCTAGGCTTTGACCTTGGATCCTTGAGCATGCTAGTGACATCTCCGCCAACCAGAGGCTTTTAAGGTGGCCAAGTATTTTTTTTTTTTTCATTAGGGCAGAGAAGGCAGGCGAGTGGGCTGATGTAGAAAGGCAAGTAAACAGTGGTTTGTCACAAATCCCACTAACTGCCTTTAGCTCTTCACAGCCTGTGGCATCAGATGACTAAGTTAAAAAGTGACTGTCCTCTATGGAAGACATCCATCCTTCAAGTCTGAGTATCGCCTGGCATAGCTGAGCCCCACTTAGCTCAAAATGACCATTAAAGCCCAAAGCAGATGGAGAAGACTGGTAGAGAGAGCAGCTAAGTAACTCCAGACTGTGCATGAAGAGCACAGACCTGACTGAGAAGCAATTTAGGCTACTATGACTGATGCCTCCTCTAGCCCCCAGCTGTGTCCAGAGTTCTACTTTGACAAACGGAGAATTATTTAAAGGTGAAACCACTTTCTTGTCTGGTGAATACATTTTGTTACAGTATTCACAGAATTACATTCTACAAAAAAAAAATTGAAAACATCTTCCAAGTATTAAAACACATAAGCAATATAACAACAACAACAAAAAGTTCACCTACAATGAATTTGTTGATATTCTGTGGTGGGGGAAATGAGAAAGATTCTTGACTCATTTACAGTTGTGAAGAAAATGTCTTACAAAGGTTTATTTTTTTAAAAAGGAAGAAAAGAATGAGTGTAAGATTGAGGCTTAGAGCAGTACTGATGATGTCTTTCAAGATGTCACATATATTTTGAGATGACTTGGTGTCCTCTTGACTGTCAGCAGTCACAGTGCTGCTGGCAGATTTGGGCACGACCCTGAGTTTTGTCCTGTCACTGAAATGCCTATCCTGTGAAAGGCCTCCCACAGGTTAATGGAAACTTCTTCATTGGAGCAGGTTCAGAGTCACAGGTTGGGCGTATCAGTAGCAGAACTCCATCCACATGGAAGAGCATGGCCTGACAACCTTACCTATGCTTGAAGCCATGTAATCTTTTCAATTATAGACATTGTCTCTGGTGTGGGCAGACACTATTGTGACATTTTACCCTACTGCAACAAAATGACAGTGTCTTGAAGGGGACTAAGGCAAGCTTTCAGTAATATTCTTTAGCTTTTGTTTGGGGAATAATGTTAAATCTTCTAGTCCATTTCCATTTAAGGTTAAGTATCTGCAATTAATGTGTTTATTATTTCAGGTTTGAAATATCTTCATTCAGCTGGCATTTTACATCGAGACATTAAGCCAGGGAATCTCCTTGTGAACAGCAACTGTGTTCTAAAGGTAGTTTTTCAGATATTTAAAGGTGTAGAGAAATCAAATGTCTGGCTCAAGAGTATTATTTTCCCTACTTCACCAGAAATAAAGAGAACAGTTATCTTCAGCCCCATCATTTATCAAAGCCATTGGAACTAATTTGTAGTCCTGGCTCTTTTTTTCTATCTTTCTTTTTTTTTTTAATTTTTATTTATTATGTATACAGTGTTCTGTCTGCATGTATCCTTGCAGGCCAGAAGAGGGCACCAGATCTTATTACAGATGGTTATCAGTCACCATATGGTTGCTGGGAATTGAATGCTGGACCTCTGGAAGAGCAGCCTGTGCTCTTAACCTCTGAGCTATCTCTTCATCCCCAACCATGGCAACTCTTATAAAGGAAAACCTTTAATTGGGCCTGGCATACAGTTCAGAGATTCAGTCCATTATTGTCATAGTGGAACCATGATAGGCAGACATGGTGCAGGAGAGGTAGCTAAGAGCTCTACATCTGGATCCACAGGCAGCAAGAAGAGAGTGAAACACAGTGGGCCTAGGTTGAGCATCTGTGAAACCTCAAAGCCCGCCCCCAGGACACACTTCCTCCAACAAGACCACACCTCCTAGTAGCTGCTTCTTCTGTGACAGTGTGGCTTTTAGAAAGGTGTCTGCGTCTTAAACGGCTAGCATTACTACATGGTGTTGCACTTCAGTAGCAAAAGGAAGCACAGGCATGTTTAAAAGTTAAAGTGCTGTGCCAGGGAAAGGCAGATGAATGTATTTCTACAATATGGTAGTCAGATCTTCCCCCTCTGGATAAATTTATATTTAATAATCCCCAGGTCTCAGTTTAGGTGCCAAGATGAGACCTTGTCCTGAAAACTAACAAGGCTGCACATGGTTTGACATGATGGTAACCCCAGTATTTCAGAAATAAAGGCAGGAGGGGGAAAACGCCTAATACAATATCCCCAAACCTCAGATCATCAACTTAATTTTTTTTTTCCACATCTCATCTCGGGATATCAACTTAATTTTTACTACTCTCCTGGTTCCTTTCACTGTCCTTTGTTAGTTAAAAGAGACTTATTGATAGCAAGATCCACAGTATGAATTTCTCAAACTTCTAATATACAAATATATTTTCCAAATTCCTGAATAGTGGAAGGGTCATCATAATTTTCCTCTTGATAGAAATAGGGGCGGAAGAGTAGGCTCCAGGGTTAAAAAGCTTACTGTTCTTGCAGAGGACCAGGTCCAGTTCCCAGCACCCACCTGGTGGCACACAGCTAGGTGTAACTTCAGTTCCAGAGCATCTGATTCCTCTTCTGACTTCTGTGGGTTCCTGCACACATGTGCACATACGTACACATAAAATTAAATACTTATTAAAAGAAAAGTAGAAGCTGGGTGGTAGTAGCACACACCTTTAGTCCCAGCACTTGCGAGGCAGAAGTGAACAGATCTCTCAGTCTGAGGCCAGCTTGATCTACAGAGTAAGTTCCAGGACAGCCAGGGCTATACAGAGAAACTCTGTCTCGCAAAAGCAAAAAAAAAAAAAAAAAAGAGAGAGAGAGAGAGAGAGAGAAAAGAGAAAAACAGCATTTGTGCCAAGTCGAGCAAAATAGGCCTCTCTTATGAGGCCTTTTTTTATACCTCCTCCTATGAGTCCATCTGAAAATAGCTTGGTTAAGCTTGAAGTATGCATTCAGCTTAGTTTGGAGTTTATTGGTCTTGATTTTGGTTTAATTATCAGTTTAGAGTAGGTGGAAGTTTTTGTCTGTCTGTTGCTGGGCGTTGAACTCATGCCCTTAAAAAGGCAGGTGCCCCTTTACCAAGCCACATCCCCAACCTGGAGAATATTTTTTCAAAAGAAACATAATTTTAAAGGGGGTAGGAACTCTCTAGAGAGAGAGAGATCAGTGGTTAAAGCAATGAGTTAGAGTCCAAGCACCTACACTGTAGATCATGATGGTGTGTAACTCCAGATCTGATGCTGGATCCTGGCCTCTTTGGATACCGAGGCACACATGTTCCACAGATATACATACTGGCAAAACTCGGATACACATAAAATAATGCAAAATTCAAATACGTATAATTTTATATAGAAATGTTAAAGTTGGGATTTTCTCCCTTTTATCCAAATAAGATCATATTTTTATACCAACAGGAATATATTATACCTGTATCACTTTTCAAAGCTCATGAGCCCATCAAGGTCTCTCCGTGTGTGTGTTATGTGGTTTTCTTTAGTGCTGCTGCTGTTTCTCTAGGCGTAAATGTGTCTGTCCAGCTGAGCGTCTTAGTTACTTTCTATTCTGATATGATAAAGACCATGACTAAAATCACCTTGGGGAGGATGGGGTTTATTTGGCTTACATATTCAGGTTCATAGTCTCGTAAGGAACACAAAGGCAGAAACCCCAGGCAGGGACTGAAACAGAAGCAATAGAGGGGTGCTGGTTTGCTCAGCCTCCTCTTTTTTTAACCACCCAGGACCACCTGCCCAGAGATGGTCCACAGTGGGCTAGACCTTTCCACATCAATCATCATCAAGAAAATGCCCCACAGGCCAATCTTATGTGGATTTTTTTCCCCATTTGAGGTTTCCTCTTCTCAGATATGTCTAGGTTTGTGCCAAATTGACAAAATCTAACCAGAATACTGGGCAGAGTGGCACATGCCTGTGATCCTAGCACTTGGGAAGTACAAGACAGAAGAATCAGATGTTCAGGGACATCCTCAGCTATATGGTAGGCTTAAATCTCTGCTGTCTCAAAAATGAAGAAAGGGGCTGGAGAGATGACTCAGTGATGAAGAGCATTTCCTGCTTTTCCAAAGGTCCTGAGTTCAATTCCCGGCAACCACATGGTGGCTCACAACCATCTGTAATGAGGTCTGGTGCCCTCTTCTGGCCTTCAGGCATACACGCAGACAGAATATTGTATATGTAATAAATAAATAAATATTTTTTAAAAAATGAAGAAAGGAAGGTAGGTGTCTGCTTGATAATTTCTTTAATTGTGTTTTCTATTTAGATTTGTGATTTTGGATTGGCCAGAGTGGAAGAATTAGATGAATCCCGTCATATGACTCAGGAAGTTGTTACTCAGTATTACCGGGCTCCGGAGATCCTGATGGGCAGCCGACATTACAGCAACGCCATTGACATCTGGTCTGTCGGCTGTATCTTTGCAGAACTACTGGGCCGAAGAATATTGTTTCAGGCACAGAGTCCCATTCAGCAGGTATGATTTTGCTTCACAGTTTTACTTGCTTTTAATTCCGCTGTAGATTTGAAGGGAAAGCCATCTTGCACACATCATGAGTTTGTTCATTGTACTGTCCTAATTGACTTTTAGCAAATTAGGTTCACTCGAAAGCCAGAAAGGTATATATAAAGTTGAAGATTGCAGAGGTTCGTTCAGTTAGGAGCCTTTCAGAGAAAGTGTTGACTTTGCCCTGTGCGCTGGTGCATGGCAGCGGTCTCAGCTTTACCATTGCATAGCTATGGTCTTGAGTCCTTAAAAGGCATCTGCTCCTTCCAGCTGAGTGGCCGCGACTTCAAACTGTATTCGATGACTTTACTATACATTTCTACTATCGATTTCTTCAAATCTCAAAGTCTAAAAAAATCTTACAGCAAGCTGGGCGATGGTGGCACAGCATTTGGGAGGCAAAGGCAAGCAGATCTCAGTGAGTTCAAGGCCAGCCAGGTCTACAAAGAGAGTTCCAAGACAGCCAAGACTGTTAAACAGAGAAACCCTGTCTTGAAAAACAAACAAAAAAACTTTATTATTGAGCTAAAATATTTAGATACAGCATAAAACACCAGAAGATAATTAAAATATAGCTTCAAGAAACCATTTTTGGCCAGGTGTGTTGGGACATACCTTCAATCCCAGCACTCCTGAGGCAGAGGCCATAGGATTTCTGTAAGCTCCAGGCAGGCCTCATCTACATATCAAGTTCCAAAGTTTCATTCTGGCCAGAACTATACAGTAAGACCTTGTCTCAATAAAGAGGGCTGGGCAGTGGTGGTGCTCACCTTAACCCCAGTACTCAGGAGGCAAAGGCAGGCAGATCTCTTGAGTTCAAGGCCAGGCTGCTCTACAGAACAAACTCCAGCCAGAGCTGCACAGCGAAACCCGGTCTTAAAGGAAAGAAGGAAGGGGTGGAGGGAGCTGCAGAGAAGGCTCAGTGGTTAAGAGCACTTGCTGTTCTCCTACAAGCCCTGAATTTGATTCGCAGCAGCTGCGTCTGGTGGCCCACAGTTGCCTGTCACTTCAGCTCTGGGGGATCTACCTTCTCTGATCTCTGAGGATGCTTGCACTCAAGTATACGCACACAATTAAAAATAATATTTTAGGTTTAAAAATAAATTGAAGGCAGCCATGTTGGCATATGTCTGAATCCTTGTACTTGGGAGGCAGAAGCAGTGAATCTCTATGAGTTTGAAGCCAATCTGGTCTACATAGAGAGTTCCAGGCCAGCCACGAGACCTGTCTCAGAGAGGGGGGTAGGGGTCAGTTTAGTGTGTTAAGAGCACTGGCTGCTCTTGTAGAAGACCAGAGTTTGATTCCCAGCACCTATCTGGCAGTTCACAATTGTCTGTAACTCCAGTGACAGTTCTGACATTCTCTTCTGGCTTCTTCAGGCACTTCATACATTTGTTGCACAGACAAAATATTCATAAAATAAAAATAATAAATCTTATTTTAAAAGAATAAGACAACTCACTTGGAGCCAAATGTGGTAGCACATCCCTATAATTTCAGCACTTGAGAGAGAGAAAGAGAGAGAGAAGGCCTCTGTAAGTTCAAAGCCAGCTTGGTCCACGTAGCAGGTCCTGGAGAAGTATGAGAAGTGTCAGTGTGAGCCCTCCAGTCTCACAGCACCACTGGAGAACTCCTGTGCTCATCATCAGTGTCTGGGGTAGCCACCATCACAGAGCAGACATTGTATTCGCAAGTAGTCTTACATGGGGAAGTGGTATCTCTTGCATTTTCTACTTTTGAGAAATAAATACACTGGGTACTGAACAGCCAGCAGACTTTATAAAAGCGTTTCTCATCCATAGATCTGTCCTGCTTTATGCAGTTTCTGGACATGTCTGTCAAGCTGTCATTTCCTCCTGCCAGTGGTGTGGTCGTTAGAGCCCTGCAAGTGCCACTGCCATGCTTCCCTCAGAGGCTGCTAGAGGTCTTCAGGCGACAGCAGGCGACTCAAGCAGTTCCCCTGCCTCAATACTGCTTCTGTTGGCCGTCCGTTGTGTAGATAAGTGTGGGCAATGGTGTTATCCGTGTCAGCCGTCCGTTGTGTAGATAAGTGTGGGCAATGGTGTTATCCGTGTCAGCCGTCCGTTGTGTAGATAAGTGTGGGCAATGGTGTTCTCTGTGTTAGCTGCCCATTGTGTAGATAAGTGTGGGCAATGGTGTTCTCTGTGTCAGCCGCCCATTGTGTAGATAAGTGTGAGCAATGGTGTTCTCTGTGTCAGCCGCCCGTTGTGTAGATAA